>JAHBMJ010005948.1:0-7500 GCA_018398765.1 Chromera velia | reverse complement strand
CTCCCGAACATCTCCCACTTAGTGGTTTCCAGACGCTTCAAATGGAGATTATATTCCTCCTTCTTCTCCTCTAGCTTGGCAAGACCTTTTTTGCAAGTCTTATGGGTGGGCGGTCCCGAAGACTCACTTTTACTCGCACTTCCCGGTGTGGATCCGCCGGTTTGGGGGGTTGAACACAGCGAAATGCTACGGCTTTGAATCATATCATAAGAAGGTTTACAAACGTTTTGTCCTACAGGGGGGACGTTTTTCATATGATCGTTTTATTCTGGAAGATCTGGTTTTTGCGTGGTTGTGCAAGAGAAAGAAAGCCATGCAAGCATATTTTGCTGATGTGTCACACCAGGAGGGACTTCGAGCATGAATAACACTATGAAACTATACAAAACTTATGGATTTATGAAGTTCTGTGCAGCCGCAACACTGTTCTATTACAGCGTTCTTTCTTTCCACATATATTTTACTTTCTAGGAGAAGTTATAAAATTGGTAGTCCCCCCCCAAAAAAATGGGTGTTGATTTTCTTAAAAATTGGTAGTTAGTCCTAAAAAAAAATTGGTAACTCCCAATTTTTAGGTGACTCTAAGTGTTCATAAAATTTGTTCCTAGTAATGAATTAGAGTCTAATGACTGCGGCTAGAGACTAGTGAGCCCCTGTCTAGCCCGTACATAAAATTTTAACTTCAAACTCCATGTACTTCTTTGACTAGACTAGGTACCAATTGTTCAAAATTGGGAGTTACTGGCGGTAAAAAATTGGTAGTACTACCAATTCGATACCCAATTCAACTCCTAATTCTTTAGGGTTTAGGATATTAGTCAGAATTTAGTAGAATTTAGTCTACGCTAGCTGCATGATCGGAAGTCAAATTTCAAAGTCTACCACATCAGTAATGCTAAGTACTAATTTAACTACTACCAATGTTCAATCAATTACTCTTGGTAACTCTTGGTAATAGTATTATCTAGAGTATTATACAAAATTTATATCGTAGCTAATACTAAGTAAAATCAAAGATCTAAGATATGACTGAATCTAGAACTAGATCTAGGGCTGTAATAACTTCCTACTGCCTTGGAGGTAGCAGCAGGACAGACGGGGAGCTAGACCAGAGGCACGGCTTAGACAGAGGGACGGATCTATAGGCTTTACCGAGTCTAGCTTAGTCTGAAGATCTCTGTCAGCTAAAGGATTAGATATGGGAAGATCCTTAGCCATTCATAGAATCGAGAGCTTCATAGTTCGAACTTAGACTTGAACTTGAACTAGCGATGCTAAGACAGGACAGACTCACAACGGGCCAAACGGAATGAACGATCTCAGCGTTGGAGACGGCTGAGCGTAAACTCTTTAAAGCCCGGGTCCCGTGCTAAAGCAAAGACAAGCTTTCCGGGGCCAGACAGACAGAACGCGGCGGCGGGCGATCGAAGCAAAGGCGGCGCGCATGCGAGAAGGACCGAACGGCGGCGGCAGGACGGTATCAGGAGGTAGAACACTACTGGGCTTAGGACTGAATATTCAGTTATAAATTTAGTTTCAATCAATCAAATTCAAATTTAATCAATTGCAAATATGTATCATACATGATGATAGCAATCATGATATTTTGATAAATTAATTACCAAAAGAAGTTTGTATAATTCATTTGAATTACATGATTTTAACAAATTTAATTTATTTGAAAGTTTGACTGAGAACTCTTTATTCAAAGCGGCTTCAATAACCTAGAGTGTACCTAGGAGTGTACACGTAACCTATATGCTAAACGAAGCTTCAAACTTAAAGTTTTGGACTGAAACTTGAATGGGTTCAATAAATTTCATCCCAGAATTAGCTTGGCCACTAACTCGGCCGCAGCACTACAGCAGACTGGGTAGAACTTGAACGTGATTTTGATTTGGACTTCACCTGAGATGACTCATGATACCCCCCCGGAACGCAGATTGCCATTCCCGTCGTAGTAATGCTGCAGCTGGTCATAAGCAGCATTCACGTCCTGCATTTCTTGTGTCGCCTCCTCCTTCGTCTTCCCCGCTCTCATAGCTTTGTCAGGGTGAACTTGCTTTGAACGTCTCCGCCAAAGTTTCATGAGCTCGTTCTTTGTGGCTGGTAGCTCGGTCAACTCAGGATCAAATTGCTTCATTAAAGAAGCCCGTCGCTCACGGTCTTCCTTGACCTTCCTTTCCTGCTCCTGTGCTCTTGCCCTCTCACCGCTCGTCTTGTTTTTGTACCTTAAGTAATCGTCTGCGTTCTGCTGTCCAGTTGTCTCCGCGTACCAGTCTTTCCACGCGGAAGGAAACCTTTGTTGCATGGTCATCATGACAGGTGAGAAGAAGTAGTGGGTCTGTGCTTCTGCCATACAGGTATAAATCTTGTCTATGGAATACTTCATCTTTGGGAACGAGGAGATGATGTAGTTGACGAGGTCATTCATCTGGTTATAGGACCGGCAGGCAGTGAGCAGACCTTCCTCGACGATGGTCTCAGAGAACTTTGGGTCAGGGAATATGTCTGTGTGGAATTTTTGGAAGGAAGCTGCGGAACCTGTCTTGCACACTGCTAGGAAGGCTTCGTCCATGTCTTCTTGGGTCCATCTCATTCTATATCTCATTGGTGGTGCTTGTGTCACTTTCTTGACATACGCAGCAGAGGCAATGTCGTTGATCTTCAGAGCAGACACCAAACACTGCTTCAGTGTTCCTGCGCCGATGTTGCGAATTTCGACTTGGTTGTCAATGATCATTGCCTCTAGGACACGACCTCCCACACCTCTATTGCAGGCAGTCATCAGGCACTGATCGTTGGCGTCTGGCATCGATTTCAAATACCGAACGACGTGCTTGACATCTCCTGCAGCACAGTACGAGATCAGAGCTGCAAAGTCATCAACTGCGGTAGTGGACTCGGAGTCTTTGCTCAGAAAGCTGGCTCTTGTTTTTGCTGCAGGCACGGCGAGTGTGACGGAGACTGTCACTGCAAAGAGCAGAGACAGAAATCGTACAGCCCGCATAGTCTCAACTCCAGTCCTGATTGTCATTGTCAAATGGAAGTGCAAACCAAGTGATCAAAAGCGAGATGCCTTCAAAGAATGTCAGGCTGCAAGAATCTGTGAGTAAGTACTCTCTTCGGGCGATGATCGAAGAACTTGAATGCTTCGAACCCATGGTGCATGCAGATGCATGCATGCATGCACTGATTTTTCGTTTTCAGTAGAAAATTTAAATGATATTTAAGTAAGCGGACTTCGTGGCGGAGCTGCATCACGCATGTTTTCCCCTTGCTCCTGCGGAGGGCCAGTCCATGCATCATTGCCATGCATGCATGCAGTCCGGCCATGCATGCATATTAAAAGAAAGCAGTAACACTGTTGAAGAGAAAGGAATTCTTTGAAATATTTAGTATCAACACAAGGAACAGAAAAGGAAAGGAAAAGCGGGAGAAGGGGAGATCAGTGGAGAAAGTGTTGATCAGTCTTTATTTTTATATCCCACCTTCACATCGAATCAATAGATCACCCGAACACATCTAGCAAGGCAGGGAGTGATTAAGAGTGTGAGACCCTAGGCATGCAGGGACCTCAGCACATCTCGCAGGAAGGAATTTTTATAGCAGTTCTAGGGGCAGGCATAGGGACCACGCGGGGTGCCTATGTAGAGCAACTAGGATTGACGGAAATACGAACTAAACCTGTGTATACCGGACTAATACACGCCCGGAGAGGCGATAAGAAACATATTAATATTAATTGCCATGCAGCCCGCCAGCTGCATGCATGAGGCCAGCTGTGCCCGGCCATCTCATGCAGCCCGTCTCCGGGCCAATCAAGCTATTAATATATATGTAGGCGCAGGGTCCGATCGACGATTCATTCGCAAGCTTCTCCCCAGATCAAAAAAGCCATAAAAAGCCAAGTGCAGAGATGATGGTTCCTGTTTGCTGCTTCCCACATTCCTCTTTTCGTTTTGTCTAATTTAATCCTTGGCAGCTCAGGCTCCGTCTCCTTTCCGGCCATCTGTCCGAGGTGAATGTGTGTTCCGTCCACGTGATTGTTTCCTTAGTGAGCAGTCACGGAGGGTGCGCCACAGTTCAGGAGAGGGCAGTCCTCTTGTCGGCAAGAGAGCATTTTTATGCTCGATCGTGGCCCCGGAGCAGGAAGCTCTATGTGAGGCGAAGAGCCATAGCTCGGTCCCGTCTCTATCCGACAGCGCGGGGGCTTTCTCTGTGTTCGCGTTTCAGTCGACTTTTTGTTGCTGATTTCTTGTCCGAGTCTTTACTGCCTTGCAATTGCTGCTTCTTTCCTGGCGGCAGATTATCGGATTTCAGAGAGCCTCTCCGGCCACGCGGGCCCTTTTGGTCATCGAAAATTAATTAGAATAATATTATAGTATTCTCCGGTAATTGAGCGTTTTCTTCAGAGAAAGCACATGCGATGAGCGAGGGGGTTGAACTCATCGCCTCCCACTCAATCGATCCCTGGTTGTTCGGGAAGGCAGGAGGCAGACGCTTTCATGATCCCGGCCTGTCGAGTTGGAGCGGCCCCGAGTGGGCAGACTGGAGCTCCGAGATGGGGGGGGAGGTGACGATGACCTTCTTCAAGACGGGTCTGGCTGAGTGCATCACAGTCAGACCCTCCAAGCATGTGATGGGAAGACTGGAGGTCCACGTGTCCAGGGGGGTCGTGCACTGCGACAACACCTCCTATTATGTCGTGACAGGGAGGGGATACGACAAGAAGGACCATAAGAAGGGGGACCCCCTAGATCCCGACTCCATCTTCGGTGTGAAGGAGTTGGAGAACAAGGAGCGAAAGGGCTTTGTGACAACGAGATTCACTTCTGTCGAGGGCTTCAAGCAGCGCTTTGTGGAGAAGAAACTGGAGGACTCCCAGGCAACGGTGAGTGACTTGACAGAGACGGATCTCAAAGAGGCAGAGGAGAGGTGGGGGGGGGCAATCTGGCAAGAATACTTCTCGAAGAGAAAGAGTGTTTTTGAGTTCCTCAATTCCCTGAAGGGCAAGAAGGTGACGTACACGGTTAGACAGGGCGACCCTCGAGACCCTCCGTTCAGTACTGACACAACGATTTCTTTCCTCAGCAACCAGCGGGTGGAAGTCTTCAAAGTGACGACCTGTGAGGGTTGCCCTGATTGGGGGGAATTGGAAGGAGTGAGGGGCACACTCGAAGTTTCGTGGCGTGACGTTCACTTGGCACCCGCAGTTGTGGCACGACACTACAGGAGATACAGGCAGAAATTTGGGAAGGAAGAGGCATCCAGGGAGGACAAGGAGAAATTATTCGGCACTGCAGAGAATTGGGTTGGAAAGGAAATGTGCAATAATCCTGCAAACATCAGAGGGAGTGCGTTTGAAATCACAGCATATGAGGTGTGTGCGTTGGAGACGCTGGAGAACTCATCTGACTTGGTGTGGGAGGAGGTGGGGAAAGAGGAAATGGAATGTGACTGGTGATCTAGGCGCACGAAAATTAGACAATAGAAAAGTAAAGCGAATCATTTGTCGCCTCTTTCTTCCTCCGTTACTTCATTCCTTCGTTCCTCCCTCCCTCCTCCCCTCCCTTCCCCCTTCTTTCCTCTTTTTCTTTCTCCGTCTCTTTATCTCTTTCTCACCTGGACTCTTCCTCTCTTCCTGTATTCTTTTGTTCCTTTCATTCTTCATTCGCGTTGATCCTTCTTTTGTCTTTCTTTCGACCTCTCTCGGGCTTTCTTTCTCTCTCTCTCTCTCTCTCTCTCTCTCTCTCTCTCTCTTTCTTTCTTTCTTTCTTTCTTTCTTTCTTTCTTTCCTTCCTTCTTTCTTCCTTCCTTCCTTCCTTCCTTCCTCCCTTCCTTCCTTCCTTCCTTCCTTCCTTTTCGTTTTCTCTTTCTTTCTTTCTTTCTTTCTTTCTTTCTTTTTTTCTTTCTTTCTTTCTTTCTTTCTTTCTTTCTTTCTTTCCTTTCTTTCTTTCTTTCTTTCTTTCTTTTTTTCTTTCTCTCTTTCTTTCTTTCTTTCTTTCTTTCTTTTCTTTCTTTCTTTCTTTCTTTCTTTTCTTTCTTTCTTTCTTTCTTTCTTTCTTTGTCTCTCTGTCTTTCTTTGTCTCTCTGTCTTTCTTTGTCTCTCTGTCTTTCTTTCTCTCTCTCTCTCTCTCTCTCTCTCTCTCTCTCTCTTTCTCTCGTTCCCTCTTTCTCTCTTTCTCTCTTTCTCTCCTTCTCTCTTTCTCTCTTTCTCTCTTTCTCTCTTTCTTTCTTTCTCTCTCTCTCTCTCTCTCTCTCTCTGTGTGTGTGTGTGTGTGTGTGTGTGTGTGTGTGCGTATGTCTTTTTTTCTTTCCTTTTTATTGTTTTTTCTTTGTTTCTTTCTTTCTTTCTTTCTTAATTTCTTTTTTTTTTTCTTTAATTTCGATGCCTTCGTTGAAAGTTCGTTCTCTCTAGCTAGCTCTCTCAGGCTAGCGTTCTCATTTGTTTTTTCAAAATATCTTTCTGTAGATCTTTCTCTAGCTTTCTTTCAAGGCGGACGTCAGACAACTGGCATGCAGGTCTAGGGCTCCGGCCCCGAACACAATGTAATCCTGTAATCCTGTTTTCTTTCTATATAGCTTTCAGAGAGGCTGCTTTCTAACTATAGCTTTGTGCAACAATTGTGCTTTCAAATTAAGTACATCACTGGTAGTTAGCAGCAAATCTAGGCAAATCTATATTGGCAATCTAAATATTATGGGCAACTATACCTAGAACTATACTTAATTAACGATACACGCAACAATGCTTACATAAGAAATGATCAATTTTATTGCTTAATTAATTTCAATTGATTTCAAAGTAGATCTGAAGTCGACTCCGTAGCTAGCCAGCTCCGTAGGACTGATAAATAAAAAAGAAAAAGAAAAAAAAAAGAAAAAGAAGTGGAATCTGACAGTCGTGGTAACCTTGCTTTCGCTGGACTACTCGAGTTTCGGCCTCTTCAGCCCTGAAAGCCTGTTAGGAGTAAGAGCAGCGGCCGAAAAAAATGAACAGTTAAGCGTCAGCAGCCAGAGTAGACAGCTTTGGCGGGCCCCAAGAGTGGGAGCTGATACCTTAGTCTAGCTAAGGAACGCCCCACCCTGCTAGCTCTGGCAACAGATGGACATAGCGGGAAGGCCTAGTGCGGAACCTACTTACTTACTTACTTACTTACTTAATTGTGGTTAAGCCTGGGGTCTCTGAAACCAGAGACAAATGGCAACCCATGCATGCAGTTGTAAACAAAAGGAGCAAACCGCCGTAGCTTAGCCTGCTTCCGCATGAATATGAACAACCACGACCCTCCGCAGCCTAGGCTGAAGCTAAAGGCTGAACAACTACACAAGACGCGCGTGTACTCATTTCAGACAAGCTTCGATCAGTGCACTTGCCTTCTTCGGCTCCCGGTCCACAATAAATGAAACGAGCTCTCTTACATATGTCTCTTCTTCCCCAATACCTCTTCCCCCAGCTGCAGCAGTCCATCTTGCTCTGCAGACCCTTTCACCGAT
>JAHBMJ010005947.1:0-57500 GCA_018398765.1 Chromera velia | reverse complement strand
TCTTGTCCGCCTGTGCTCTCTCTTCTGCAGGATTTGATGCGGCTTGCGGGCACGTGCGGGTTCTCGCTGGCCCCTCACAGTCTGTTTGCGTTTGTAGCTCTGACCAGACTTTTGTCGACAGCCACAGCGGCTTCCCTTGTTGACGCAGTGGGAAGACGGAAGACGCTGCTTGTCAGTGGAGGGGTGATCGTGCTTTGCATGCTCGCCTTCGCCTCTTCTTTCGCCTTCCTCCCCCTCACATTCGGTGAGCATGGAGCCAAAGGAATTTTCCCTTTTTCTCTACAGCCCCCCCTCCTGTCTGAGACGTCTCTTACTCAGATCCCCCCGAGTAAAGTGAAGATTGACCCGCTTAGTCTAGCACCAAAAGGGTCTCCTGGCAATTTGGGTGGGGGCAGCCCTGTGTTGCTGTCGACCACAGGAGATCGCATGCAAAGGGAACAGCGTAGAAAGATAAGTGGCAAATGGAAAATGAGACATAGACCGAGGGATGAAGTCCGTCCCTTTGGTCCGGGTTTCCTCACAAAGGGGGACATCGAGGGTTTGGAAGAGCACACCCTCCGATCATGGAGAAGAAAACAAGGGGCCCCGAAAGGCATGCAGCTGCATTCGGCGGCTGCAAATAGGAAAACAGAAGGAGAGAGGTTCTTTTCAAGTCTCCAGACTGCAGCATCCTTTGGTGTGAGATCTCGAAAGGGGGGCGTTGCCCTCTTTCCTCTTCACGATCTCTCCAGCACCTCTCCTCAAATCTCTCCTGAGGGGGGACTCCCCTCTCCCCCCTCTGTCTCGGAAGAATTCTCCCAGAAGGAAGGAAAGGGGGGGGGGTTGTCCTCACTGGACGGGGGTGACAAGGGAGAATTCCCAGAAGAGACGCAGTGCAAAGCTGGACCGAGAGGCATTGCCTTCGGACTGGTTTTCCTTCTGTTCATGTCAGTCAAGTGGGATCAGTCAGCTAACGCGGGAGGGGGACGGTGAGATCTGACTGCTTTGCGTCGGATATTTTTTCGAACGCGGGGGCTCAATTCAGAATGCGCTGTTGAAGATCAGGGCAGTGGAAGTAAAATGAGTTCACATCTGAGTGTCTATTTTGTGTGTCTCTGAGAAAAGCGCGGTCTCTGTACTCTCTCCACTCTCTCTCTCTCTCTCTCTCTCTCTCTCTGTGTGTGTGTGTGTGTGTGTGTGTGCATTTGTGTGTGTGCGCATCCAACGGTCTCCGCATCTGTCCCCCCTTCTGAAAGTGAGCATGTGTGCATATTCAATTGTCTGAGATTGTGTGCAAATTTATATGCATGACTCTCTGTGACTTTCTCAATTTCTGTTGTGCAGGTGCTGCTGGTCCTTTTCCTGGGCCGGTCTCTTCGACACGTTGTCATGTGAAATTCTTCCGAACAGCCTGAGGGGGGTCGGCATGGGGATCTCTGAAGCGTTCCAAGCCTTTGGGTTTGCTCTGGTGTCGTCGGGTTTCGAGGGATCACTCGAGAGGCTCTCTCCAGTTCCCACCTTCCTCCTCTTTGCGGCAACCTCAAGCATCGCACTCCTCATTACTTACAGGCAAGCGGGAAGGAAGGAAGGAAGGAAGGAGGGAAGGAGGGAAGGAGGGAAGGAGGGAAGGAGGGAAGGAGGGAAGGAGGGAAGGAGGGAAGGAGGGAAGGAAGGAGGGAAGGAGGGAAAGAAAGTAAAGTCCCATGAGCAAGCGAGCAACAGGATTGCCCGACCACTGTGTTTCAGGAGATTTACACACGACTTTTTCTGGAAGCTTCTGCCCAAACCTTCTTCGGTGAGAGGAAGAAGAGCGTATTGCCATATCGGCGATCTGTATCTTATTTCTGAGTCCTTGCGTGATTGCAGATTGGTCCCCGAGACTGCCAACCTTTCTCTGGAGGCCATAGACGCAAAGTTTGAACATCTGTGGGACAACATCCAGTTGGCTGGGAGGAAGAGCGAAAAGAGCACAATTGACGAGACATCCTGACTTCATCGATCATGACAGGACTTCTTTACATGCATGGAGCACTGAGAAACAAGTTGACGAAATAAAATTGATGAAAAAGGAGTTTAAACAACAAGTTACCGAGCAAGTGGGAAAAGAATAGAGAGGAGCTGCACCTTGGTGTTTAAGAAATTGTAAGTAATGCCAGCGGTAATGCTTTCCGTGTTCTAGTCCATACAGAATTGAAAAGATCTGCGTTTGTTCAAAACTTGAATCAAAAACTATATTTGCTTAGTGCATAGATGTAATGCTAATAGATGTAATGTCATATTTAGCACAATCGAAGCTTGATTTTTAAGGCAAATCTAGTAAATTATTAAAATTATACTATAAATCATGCATGCAAATCACGAAAAAAAAAAAATAATCAGTTTCAAATAAAGGAATGTGTTATAGTAGTGTCTTTAACACTGTGTATGCACAATAGAACAGTTCCTTTTATAGTGTTATATTATTGATGTATCATGTATACAATATTCTACATTTAAGTACATTAGTATTGTTGAGCTAGCTATTATACATAGTAGCTAAGCTAGACTTAGCTAGTAGCTCAGCTATGCCAGTGTCTAGCCTAGTATCTAGCATTTTCCTGGTTTATAAAATAACTTATATAAACGCACATAGTCATTATTGAATGATTATATTCTAGTTATTATTAAATACTAGTTATCATATGGTATTATGATTATCTTACACAGAATATTCATATTTTGATTCATATTTAATGCCAAAAGTCACTTACATTACTTAGTCTAGCTCCTATAGCACAATTTTCCTGATAACCCAGGTCACAAGCGCCCCCGCAAGTCATGGCTGCAGTGATGACCTAGCTACTAGGCTAGCTAGTGGGCCTAGTAGTGGCGGTGTGTGCAATTGTGCTGTAAACTAAGACGATGCACACACGGCTAGACAGGCAGATGATTCAACTGCCGGCCATGTGTGAGAGACAGCGTGATACGTAGGAGGACATCCGGGTAGGCAGACGCATAGACAGACGGACAGACAGGAGGGCTAACCAGCAGACAGGCAGATTCACGCTCAGACACACACGACCAGACTGATGAACAGGTAGAAAGGCCGCTGGACATGCAAACGAAGAACCATACACGGAGGAGGCAAACGGGCAAATAGACAAAGGAACACAGAAATTGTGTAGGGAGCCAGAGAGAAAAACAAAAAGCCATTTGCGTGTCAGACTGTAAACTCGTTTCATGAGGCATGCACGGTTCTTTCAAGACTGCCGAAACTTTCCTTCCTTGTTTGGTGAAAGCGACTGTGCACACTTCAGGCCCTTCTGATTACTTCACTCCCTGCGCTTTGTCACACCTACCCCCCCTGTCTTGGTGGCCTCCTCTCTGTCTTGGGGGGCTCTATGGCTTGTACCGGGTGCGGAACTGTTTGCAATCTCTTTTTGGATCTGCAGAACAAAACCTTCAATCTTTCTTCGATGCCAGGCCAGGATTCTTTCTCTCTCCCTCTGTGCGCTGGCTTCCTCGTTGAGAGCAGCTGCAGAAGCGTCTGTCTGAGTGTCCTCTTCCCTCGGCACAGGAGTAGAGAGAGAGAATGGCCATTCGTCGATCAGATCTAACGATTGAACCTTCACAGACCGGACACCACAAAATTTGAGTGTCGACTCCAACGTCGTTGCGTTGTGTCCAAACACACGAAGCCCTGCGTCTGGACCCCCCAGGGTTCTGGAGACAAACGCCCGTTTGTCCCTCAGAAGACCGTGAGAAGAAAATCGACGCATGAAGAAACGAACCCCAGGAATGTAACTGACAAGAACAGCTGCAGTCATCAGAAGAGGCGCTGAGGGAAGTTTCACAAAAGCGAAGCCTGCTGACAAAACCTTTTCCTCAAACGCCTTCAGCTGAGAGGGCACATCGTACCAGTATACAGGGTGCACAAACACCAAAAACCCACACTGGTCCACCTGCTCCTGCAGCTCCTTCACAAAAGTATCGCTCCACCCCTCCCCTTTTCCCTTTGCGCCTTGTAACTCTTCTACACCGTGCAATCCAGTCTTCATACGATCAGTCAGATAGACGGTCTGGTACTTGATCGATGCGGCCTGGAGGCTCTCCTCCCAAAAGGTCACAAGAAGTCCCGAGAGAGAACCGGAGCTTCGTTCGCGTTTTCCGGACCGTTTGCTCTCTTTCTCTTTCTCGAGTGGGTGTGCGACCACGATCAGCACCTTGTCGGGAGACTTAGACGGACGGTACAGAGGTCGCCGACGGGTCCGATTCACGCGCTCTAAGAAACGCCTGTGCCATCCAGGACAGAAGGACAGCAGAAAATCATTGTACAAAAGACTACACACCAGGGAAAGTGCCCTGTAAAGTTTTCCGATTCCTTCTTGCAGCTGTATGATCCAACGGGACATCCTCGAATCAGCTGATGAACCAATAGGACGACGAATGGACGGAGACGGCAGAGACGGCCTACCCTCCTTCAGCCAAAAGTTCAGTGGTTCGGTACTTGATTACCACAGACGTTTATGAAAGCAAAGGAAGCACCGAGCCAGCCGCCTCAAATGCCAGGGTGACGTCCCAGTGGTCGACAATTTGCATATGATAAAACTGTCAGAGATTGTCAGAGATGGTAGGTCATGCACCTAGCTCTGATCCGCGACTGGCCGCGCGTTATGCCAGGACAGCTCCACGTGCGCGCGCTCGAGCGCGCGCGTGGAGAGCTGGAAAGTCATTCACATGCAGAGACGGCTGCCATAAAGCTCAGTTAAAAGCTGGCCGATGCTGGGCGGTTTCAAATGGTTTCAATCAACAATTCGAAGACAATGTCTGACAGGACGTCGTCTCTTGCAGAGCTCCTTCCTTCACTCAGAGGGGCGACAAGTGGCAAAGTGGATATCTCGCCTGGTTTGTCTCCAGCTCTGGTGCTCCGTCCGTCAAACTTAACTTAACTGGAATTTTCTTTTTCCTTCCTTGAATTCATTGCCTGCGGTGAAAAAAATCGAAAAAGGCATCATGACGGATAAGAGAGACCTGACAGACCTCGAGAAGGCTGCCACCCCTCCTGAGACAGACTCCTCTCAGGTCTACTCGAAGGGCCTTCCTTCCAAGACGCCCTCCGAATATACTGATGCAGAAACCAACGCAGACGAGGGGGTTGTTCAGAAACCTCGTGGGCCCGTGAAAGAGAAAAATCGTGTTTGCTGCACCCCGATCCGTCGGTACTCTAGGTTGTTTTTCGGGTTGGCCGCTCTGGTTTTCCTTATCGTTGTGCTCGTCGCTGTGGGTGTCAACCTGAAGGCTCGTTCCGACTCTGAGGCTTCGATCGACAAGGCCTTCGCCGAGCACATGAAGAAACACGGAAAGACCTACAAAGGCGAAGAGCGCGACCGCAGACGCGCGGCTTTCGGTACGAACTTCAACAAGGCTATGAAGCACAACGTCGCTGCCAACAGCAAGCACACCCTTTCCACTGGAGGTCCATTTGCCGACCTGACCCAAGAGGAGTTCCTCAACAAACACGTGCCAAAGAGGAAAAAGGACGATTCCACTTACTCCACCAACTACCACCCCAAGCACAAGCTGAACGACGAGGCCCGCGTTAACGACCTCTTTGCCAAGAAGATGATCCCTGATGAGGTCGATAGGCGAACGCAGGGCTGCGTGGCCCCTGTGAAAAACCAGGGGGACTGCGGGTCCTGCTGGACCTTTGCAACTGCAGACGCTCTGTATTCCTTCCACTGCAGAAACCAAGGACAGGATAACGCAGTCCTGCTTTCCACCCAGCAGCTTGTTGACTGTGCCTCTGGGGATGGGTGCATGGGAGGGCTCCCTGGGAACGCGTTTGACTATGTGAGCAAATCGGGTCTGTGCTCGAATGCAGACTATCCGTACACGAGCGGGCAGAGCGATGAGGCGGGATCTTGCCGCTCTTCAGAGTGCCTCCCTGTTGTGTTGCCCAGCAGCGAGGCTGGTTACTACGCTGTGCCTCCCAACAGCGAGAAGGCCCTGCAGGTGGCTGTGTATTACCACCAGACGGTGGCCGTATCTATGGATGCAGAGAATCTTCAGGATCTGCATCTGTACTCGGGGGGTGTGTATGATGGGTTCGTGAAGGGTTCAGGGGGCACATGTGGGAGTGAGCGTGACCATGCGGTTCTGGTGGTGGGCTATGGGGTGGAGGAAAAGAGCGGCACGCCCTACTGGCTGATCAAGAACAGCTGGGGGACACACTGGGGTGAGGACGGGTATTTCAAGCTTCTCAGGGGGAAGAACGAGCACACTCTGAACGACTGCGATGTGCTTGCCAGACCTCTGTATCCATCCAAGACTGAGCATGATGACTGAGAGAGGAGAGGGAGAAGAGGTTCGAGAATGAAGCAAAGCGAAGAGAAGAGAAAAAAAGAGAAGAAATGAAAACCGAAGAGAGGAGAAGAGAAGAGGTCGGGAGAGGTGGAGAGGAAAGACAGAGGAGGAGAAGAGGCGGACTGTGGTTTTTACAAGAAGGGGGGCGCTCTTCGACTGATGGGCAGCAACAATAAATAACAAAGTGTGTCTGCGCGCGTGTGTGCAGTGAAAGAATGAGCTGGACAGAAAAAATTGCATACAGGAGCTGCAAATGGATACGGGTCTTTACGTGTATTTAATTTAATACAAACGGAAACGCCTGCAGAATCCAGATGGATGGATAGAAGAAAGGAGAGTGAGGAAGGAGGTTGATATAAGAGATATTTCCAGGGGTGGTGGACTGTCTTTGTGTCCCTTCTGTTCTTCGTGTGTCTGTGTTTGTGTTTGTGTTTGGAGACGCCGGATCCCCAGTCGCACTGGGGGGAGGATTCGCGGTGGTGTCTTTCTTTTTGCTGTTGTGTCTGTTGTTGTTGTTGCTGCTGCTGCTGCAAGAAAGCTTGCACATGCAGCACTCTAGCTGTCCTGTGTACACGAGGGTGCCCCCAGATCTGTCTGGTTGGACTAGACTGGGTGGGCGGGTGGGTTCAGTTAGGGGAGATCAGCTGGACCCCCCCCAGGTCATCGTGCATAAGTGAATGAATCAAATGGTGCATGGGTTTAATTAAGTTCGTCAGTGGGCGGGGGAATGGCACCAGCGCCTGCGGCATGCAGGGGAGCATGTGGGGGTCCCTCCCTCACGTAAAGTGACGATGCTCTTCTATTCTCGTCTGGTGGCTTCCTACTGTCTGAGAATGAGTGAGTGAGTGAGTGAGGTGTTTTTCATTTCTTGTCCTTGCTGTGTTGGCATTTCTTGTTGTGTTGTCTGCAAAGCCAGACGAATAGAGGAAAAGGGGATGATCGCAGATGTCTGCGAAGGAGAAGAAAAACGGAGGGTCTGATGAAAGCGGTGGTCTGCAAAGCTGTGTAGGGGTTTTAATTTAAGTTCATGGCAACTCTTTGGATGTGTGTGGTACCATCGGTCGATATTGAAGGTGTGTGTGAAGTCTTCTTTCCGACGTCGTCTCGGGTTTTCTTCTTCGACTTTCCTTGTCCTGTTTGCACACCTTGCATGACTGATAACGTGAGTTGCATCCACATAGATTGATTGCTTGTTTCGGCTCTTTGCCATGATGTACAATGATCCATCTGCTTGTGTGCATGGACGATCGTTCAGACTCCCATCATATGTCCGTCAGAAGGTTCTCTTCTTTTCTTTTCTTTTCTTCTTTGCCAACCTGTCTGTATCTGTCAAGACGTCATCAGATCTTTGAATGACTGTCCATCTGAATCACCAGTTCTACCCCGACCGTCGATATGTTTCCTTTTCAGCGTTTGATTCTTGTTTCTTTCGTTCGTCGAGTCCATGTACACAAGCATTCGGCCGACCTCTGCGGGACTGCCGTAGGGTGAGGGGGGGGAGCCTGAAGCTGTGAACACGATCGCGCTCTAAGTTCTGCTGTATAGATTGAAATGCGCTGTCGGGAATCTGTATGGCTGTCTTGCAAAGCAATATGGTAACATGCAGAGTCACGCAGTCACTGGCATGTTTGCACTGAAGAAAGGGTCAGAGAAAGGACTAGAGAAATGAGAAGTCCAAAGAACTAGCCAAAGAAAATTAAACACTGGGCTGCTTGTTGAAGTGAGAATGTAATTTCGTTCGATAAAGTTCAGATGAACTCAAATTGCTGGGCCGTAATCATCGGCGTAATGATGTTTCTGCTAGTGTTTCTGGCCAGTGGCCGCTTATTAGTATATACTTTTAAATGCTTAGGTCTCCTTCTTGTGCGAGCTCTTCTGTGTGCCCGTTTTGCAAACCTCTGGATCTCTCTAAGTCGTTCTACCCTCCCTATCCCTCAGGCACTTCTTAGGGTCTGGAGGGGGCCAGAAGGCCAGAGGCAGAGAAGAACGGTACGTGGACTCTTTGTCTGGGCCGACGTTGAATTTCTAATGTCTCTCCCCATACAGGCTTCAGAACTAGCTTCAGGAAGGAATCCAGGCAGACAGAACTTTTTCGTCGATTCAAAAATTAAGGATACAGTGAGAAAGGAGTGTATAAGAAAAAAAGAGTAACAGGAGGCTACCCTTTTTTCCCTGACTACACTATACTGAAATTATAGTATGACACAATTCAAATTGTAACACAATACCCTACACACTGGTACTGGTGATATAAATAATTGTGTCACAATAGGTGTGATAAAATAGTTAGAATAACTTAAGTGTGATAAAATTATTATTCAAAAATTCAGATGATCCTAAACTTTCAACGTGACTTAAAGCCTAGCTTAAAGCTAGACTTAAAGTCTTTAGTGACTCTTCACAGTGACGGTGACACAGTCGTTGAAATTTAGACTGTTTTCTAGCTTGACTGTTTTTCTATATTCATTCTACATTCACTTACATTCACTCACCCTAGCACTATAACTCATTCACTCCCTTTACTCACTCACTCACCTCAATCATTCACTCACTCACTCAGTCACACTTGCTTACTTACTTACTGACTCACTCCCCCCTCCACTCCCTCACTCATTGACTCACCTCAATAGCAGTTATGTTAGTCACTTATTTACTCACTCACTAACCCAGTCATAGCCACTGTGACTCATTCACTCACTCACTCATAATTACTCACTCACTCACTATATTTGACTCACTCATTCACTCAGTCAGTCACCCACTCACTCACTTACCTCACTCACTCACTCACTTAAACATTCACTCACTCAGTCACTTACTCACGAACGATATGCCAAACACGTACCCTATGTTGCGTATCAAACCGTACCAAACACCGTAAACATGCAATCTACAACTATTTTTTTCACAGATAAGTATGATTTAATTGAATCAGTCAAAAGTTCTTAAAATCACAATTATTGTATCACAAATCATTGTGACACAAAAGGTTCTAGAAATTCTCATTGTGACACACTATAGTTCCAGTATAGACTGCACACCTGTCTGGTATGCAGAGAGCCTTTTCTTCTTCTTTCAGATCCTTCTCTTTCTTTATGAGCACAAGGGGGGGGGCAGAGTGAAAGTTTTTAGTCTGCCTAAGAAAGCTTTGCACGAGAGGATTGAGCCGCTGGTAAGGGTCTTTTCCTTCAACAGACAAGGTGAGCGAGCAGGCGTGTCGGCTGAGGTCTTCTGCAAAGAGTCTTCTTGCATAGAAGGGAATAAAGTTAACAACCTATAGCATAGACTGTCGGTTTGCCCTCGGTAGGCCTCCGCAAGAGAGAGGTTGCGGGCGATTAACTCTGAGAGACGAGCACATCGGTTGCAGAAACTCAGCGTAAATCGTAATTCGGGGGTGGAGGGAGCAAACCTGGGAGAGAAAGAGGCAAAGAAATGGTTGTAGGATGGCTTGAAGGCAGTCTGAGACCCCGAAAGCACTATAAAAATTATTTGAGAGCTTTGTATTTCTTTTTACTCACTTGAATCAATTCGCTGAACACTCTTTAACTTGTTGTTTCTCAATTTTTCCTCTGATTCCAATTCAGCTTCGCCATTGAAGTCTTGCTTCAGCCTACCGTCTCTTGAAGTAGAGCTAGGATCTTGAACAAGGCTTGCATGAATATAGACTGCCAGGAGCTAAGCTCCGATAGCTATAGTCATTCATTCACTTTTAAATGTAGATATGCAAGAAGCTAGTAGGTAAAAACTTGCCAAAAAGTACTTAGGCCTAGACTTAGACGTAACAACTCTAAAATTGCATATTCACCGGCTTTAACTGCCCCAATTTAGTTGATTGATGGATTGATTGATTGAATTCAATTATTATCCATCATTATACTAGTCATTATAACAATTTTAGTTAAAAAATCACTAGAAAAATCAATCAAATCTTTGAGCATTCGACGAGCAAATCTTACACATATTTTTTTTTTTAAAAAAAAAGTTAAGCTATAGATAGAACATGTGTTTTTTGTCTTACTATAGCTATATTATAGCCTGCATATTCAGAATAGTAGTTCTACTCAGTCAACATCATATGAAGCAGCCTCGCTCATGCGCAAACACACCCTACTAGAAGTGGAAGAGTTTGAGAAAAAATGTAGTTGTTAAGCTATTTGCCAAATATTGTAAAATGAGGGTCCATCATTTAACAATCTGCCTTACATGTTGTGACTTGCCGAATGCTAGACGCCTATTATCGGCCGATAGCGATGGCGTATGATGATGATGATGACTATAAATTCCTTAATATTCCTGCATGGCTACTTATACAGAGCCGTGGGTCAACAACTCGTGGTATGTGTCTCTGACACACTCTGTATTTTGGTCATCGGGCCATGACACACCGATGATGGTGATTACTCTCCGTTTTTAGGTCCCTTCAGCTTTCGTGAACTCTCCAGAATGACATACTCCACAAAACATACTCCGATTTTAGGTCCTTGGCCTTGAACTCTTCGGGAGTTGGTGACCCACATACAGAGCATGCAATTTGATGTAAATTAAATTTATTAAAAGAAAAATTTGTTAAAGTTAAAAATTTAACTTAGACTTTTGTGAGTGTGATGGGCGGTATTATGGTGCAGTCATGCAAAGCACCATCAGGCGGCGTCGTGCAGACGCACGTACGAGGCGGGCTGCCGCGAGCGCCCATCGTATTGTGTGTATGCATGTGCGTGCATGTTTGTATCATTGCATGCAGTGTCAAAGCTCGAAGTATATGTAAGAACAAAGAGTGAGAAACTGCTCAATCTAGCAGAACCGATTACAAAAGAGAGCAGATGCATGAACATACCTATATGGTGATGCTGTGTATGATCAGATCTCCATTTATAGGGAGTAGGTAGGAAGCCCAGTTGCTTCAGTGAGTAAACGTGAAGGAAGCCTAGCTGCTTCACAGGAAAAGGAAGCTATACTGCTTCAAGCAACTGTTGTCTGAGACTTCTTTCTGAAGTTAAACCTCTCTGTATTAACATTGGTGCTCCCAGGCGGGCCTTCGAGTAGACAACTGTAGAGAGGTAGACGAATTGAGACAGACGCTGTTCGTTCTGTGGCGTTGAGTCGTGTAGACGGTGTAGAGCATTGTGGAGAGACATTTCTTTTCGAATACGAACAACTGTTGCTTGTAAAGGAATACGATGTCTGCACAGGCTGTGCTGTCAACTCCACAACAGACAGGAAGAACTGGAGCAGATTCTCCCACTGCAGCTGGAGGGAGGAAGAAGATGCAGATTGCGGGAAGATGGGATCTGAAGCCTCCAGAGTTTTCCAGGGATCTGAAGGCAGAAGACCAAAAGAAAGAGAACCAGAGAGCACTGGAACACTTTCGTTTTTCTTTCGATATTCACCAAAAGTCGACCGCTCTGGTACTTGGATATGATGAAGCCACAGCCGGCCCTGCTGAACAGAAGATGTGGAACCTGCAGATAAAGCAAGCGTTGACACAGTACGGAATGAAGAACGCGGAATTCTTCACCGTTGTCAAGAACGCGCTGCAGAAACCAGGTGCGATGTACAAGGACGGCCTCGTGGCACTCGAGAAGCACTTTGGACACGACGCCATCTCCATGTTGGTGACCGCTGTCTTCGCGTTGATCGATTTTGCTGGGAACAAGGTCGCAGAGCCACAGAAGAGACTCTTGTTGTTCAACAAAGTCATGGCGGATGTACAGTCAAGCAACTACACCCCTGACGGCTTCTTTCAGTTGCTTCTTGTCGTTCGTGGCTTGAAGAAGAAGCACAGAGAAGTCATCTACACTAAGATGAAGGAGAGATACAATTCAACGGGGGGTACTCTGCCGACTTTGGAGGATCTGAGAGGAGACATCGAGTCGTTAGGCACTGCTCAGCAGATTGCCAAGAGTGACAACTCTGAACAGACACAGGATGGACATGAGTTTGGTAGCAGGGCAGAAAGAAAAGGGAGAGGCCCCAAAGGACTGACATTCGCCGGGGGTACTAGCAGGGGTGGTGGTTCTGGCCCTTGCTTCACTTGCGGTATCTTCGGACACCGGGCTGACAAGTGCATGCTCACGGAAGAAGAGATCGCAGAGAAGAAAGAGATGGACAAAAAGTTTGTCAAGGCCCTCTTTGAGAAGAGAAAGGCAGACAAAAAAGAGAAGGAGAGTGTAAGTGCAGCCAGAGCGTCAACTGCAGGACACACACCTGCTCAGAAGTCAAAGAAGAAGGAGAATGCTGCAGCTGCGCTTCGCAGGGTGGAAGACTCAGATTCCGACGCCTTCACAGATGACTCATACGACTCTGACGCAACGTACTTCTGAAGAGTCAAGAGAGGCCGGAATGGGGAGTGTTGATGAAGAGTTTCATTTTGTGTAATGTGTCCCATATACTGTTCAAGTTGTCTTTTCAATAACATCCATTTTCTATGATTTGTTACTCACTCACTCAAATCTGTAGGTGCTCGCCATGATTGATTTCCTCTTTTCTGAATTGTATGGATATGATTCGCGCATCAGATAGCTAGTTGACTATCCGATGAAGCCATCAGGTTATATGAGGGAAAGTGAGTGAATGACTCAGATCTTTCATGTTGATGGATGAAGTACTCGTTCACTCAGTCTATCTCTGTGAAGAAGTGAACTCGGGGGGTGATTGTGAGTGTGATGGGCGGTATTATGGTGCAGTCATGCAAAGCACCATCAGGCGGCATCGTGCAGACGCACGCACAAGGCGGGCCGCCGCGAGCGCCCATCGTATTGCGTGTATGCATGTGCATGCATGTTTGTATCATTGCATGCAGTGTCAAGGCTCGAAGTATATGTAAGAACAAAGAGTGAGAAACTGCTCAATCTAGCAGAACCGATTACAAAAGAGAGCAGATACATGAACATACCTATATGGTGATGCTGTGTATGATCAGATCTCCATTTATAGGGAGTAGGTAGGAAGCCCAGTTGCTTCAGTGAGTAAACGTGAAGGAAGCCTAGCTGCTTCGCAGGAGAAGGAAGCTATACTGCTTCAAGCAACTGTTGTCTGAGACTTCTTTCTGAAGTTAAACCTCTCTGCATTAACAACTTTAAACTCGAACCATAGATAAAAAAATTAATAGAGTATAGAAAAACTTGAACCATTTTTTACTGTTAATTGTCTCTTAATTAAATTTTCTTTTCGAGTCTAATTTTAATTTAGTGATCCTTCTGCCTTCAAGTATTCGATTATGTTTGACCGTAATTTGAAGTTTTAAATTAAAAAGGTGTTTTAATTTAAATTAGATATACACGTGTAGGCAGATCTGTTTTTTAGTTGGTCATGCATAATTAACCAATACAACTGATTAATTACATAATTATTTGCATGTTGAATCATTGTTAATTTGCTCGGTGAGTGGGTCTTATGACACAGGAAAGATGAAAAGGAGGCACAGCATCTCTAAGTCGATTCATGAGTAGGGAATCAGACAGAGTGTTATCAGTCTGTAATATCAGACTGTCATATAAAGTTTAAGCTTCCGCTGAGCTCTACAGACGTTATTAGTCATAGGCTCCTAAAGTTTATTTTGATATATATAAAAAGAAGAAAAGTTCTCTAAGTGAGTTTCTTTCATACATTGAAAAACTGTTTTACAGGAATCGACCTTGCATGCACGTCATCTCCGTTTCAATCTCCTTTATCTTTCTTTCTCTCTTAAAGAACTTTCTGTCTTTCGGTTTTTCTTTTTTTTACAATCAGACTGTATTAGCCGCGCAGCGCCTGTTGATTCGCGTTTTTTTTTTTTCATCCTCAATCCTTTCCTTCCTTTTCTTTCCGAAGAGAACTTCACTTTGTATCAATTGTTGAAGTTTTCATTGGCAAAGCGCCCTCTTAAAAATCTCTCTGCCCTCTTTCTACCTCTATCTGACTGTGCACCTGTATGTACGTCTTTGTATGGCAACATCTGCACCCGAATCCCCCCCAAGCATAATGTCCATAGACAACCTCAGGCCAACCTCTTTCTCCTTCCCCCCCCGGGTTATTGGATAACAAGCTGTCTGATTGACTACTTACGCCCAGTTTTTTAAATATCCAGTTCTCATATACTAAAATTTAAGTGACGACCACCCTTCTAGAGACCCACTGGACAGAAGACCTCCTTGCACCCCTGTATCCGCATGGCTATCTGTGGAATTCTACTGCCCCTGCAAGTAGATGGTCAGGGGTTAGAGATAGAAGCAGATTTATAATAAAATAATAGGGAGACACAAGATCTCAACAAGTGCATGCCAGGTCCATTGGTTTTAGAAAGCTGTTTGCGTATAGCTCAATTGTTATTGGTAGTCTTTAGCTTTGTTAGAGCAGAGAGTAGAGTTCACACTATGGGGGAATGCAGACAATTAGACGGGCATTCACATCCAAACCCAGCCTGCACATCCAGTCAGCTAGCCAAAGCACCTCAATGTCGTGTATGAGCATAATGAACAAGTACAAGTCTACTAAACACGCTGAACAATAAGTTCAATTTCACGTTGATTTCTTCAGACAGGGTGAAACCGGAAAAGAAAGATCAAGTGAGATGATAACATGCACGACACTTACGCATATAAAGAATTTTGATCACTAACTCACTTGAGTTTGCCGCTGCGCCTCAGACTGTACAAATTCTTTCAGGCTGCGCATGACCACAGGCCACTCAGTCATGTCCTCAGAGAGACTGCCTGAGGAGGCCTGGTCGAGCCAGATAAGGACGTCCGACAGACAGTGCTTTGCTTTCTCTTCCTCTCTCTCCATCTCTTCATGTCGAGCAAATGTCTCCTCAGCTTTGGGAGTGAAGATTCCTCCTGGGCCTAGAGTAAGGTCAGCACTCAGTCTGTCGAAGATTTGTTTTACCTCTTTTTTTTTCTTTGCGATATCTGCTTTCAGGTGGGGAATGACTTGAGTCTTGGTGAGCTAAATCATGCGCTTGACGTAGGGAGGCGGGCGCTTTGTAGCAACAAAAGGGAAGGCTACTTCTGTAGTATTCTGGGGGAGAGAAGAAGAGACATTCCCTGTGGAGGACAATGAGGATGAAGAAGATGATAACCAGTTAGTGGTGGCTTCTTGCAGCCTCTGTAAGAGAGTGGTATCAAGGAAAGCTGTATCAAGCAGGCTTTGCAAGGCAGCTGTGACATGGGTCTCGTTCTGTGCGTTTGATGATTGACTTGCGAGGTTAGGGGCAGAGTCGGTGAAGAAATCTTTGAAGAGGGCGTCTCGTTCTGCAACTGACTGCACCTTCAATTTGGGGGCAGAAAGAATCGGGGCAATCAGGGGCGCATTGCCGATTCGGTTGTTTGATTCTATGTTGAGAGGGTTGGACTCCGGCGAGTGAGTCTCAGACTCGAGTGCATTGAGAGATTCATTCTGAATATCAAGGAAGAAAGCGTTGGAGAGGGCATCTAGTTGAATTGGGCCCTTCGGGTTTGAGGGAGATTAGATTGGGTCGCCTTGATCATGAGCTTGAGGGGGTGTGTCTGTGAGTGGGAACAGAGGATCCATCGACGGGAAAGAATTAAAATCATCATTCTGACAGTGTTGCTGCTCTTTTAGCTGCTCTTCAAGGGAGACTTGGGCACAATTAGTCGCCGGGTGTGCTGCTTTCTAGAACAGTTGAAGAATTTTATTGATGACTGACTTGTAAAATGCAGATATAGTGCCGGACTCTGTGGGGCTAAGCCTCACTTAAAGCATGCTATCTGGGGGAAGGATAGACTTTATGCTGACGAGAATGTGGTCATCATGCAGTGCAGTGAGGAAGGAAACCAAAGATGAAGCTTTACCCTGAGTTTGTACAGCTATCTGCTGGATTGCGGTACTAAGAAAGCAGACGGCCCGAAGGCAAGTCGACTTATCTGTGGTTTTTGAAGCAGAGAACAAACTGTCAGTGAAGATTTGCTGACAGGTTGGGATGGGAAAGAATTCTCCTGCTGCCTGTTATTCTAGTCTGAGCTAAGGCAGAAATGAAGTGAAGAGGACGCTTCAAGCCCTGTTGGATCACATCTCTGACAGTTGCATCCAAGGTGTCCCGAAATATTCTTGGAAAGGCAAAGATGGGCATCATTTTTTCTTGGAGCAGCTCTGTTTCATATGCAGAGCGGGAAGGATCAGAGTGGGTGACTGTGCAATGGATCTGACAAGCACATCAGCAATTTCCTGCAAACACTCCCGCAGCTCCTTCGGACCTAGTGCTTCCCTGTTTGCTATTCTAACCAGAATATTGAGCTTTCTGCCGGTCTCGGATGCATTGTGGACAGTCAGACTGTTGATGATCTTCAAAGTTATT
This sequence comes from Chromera velia, assembly GCA_018398765.1. Taxonomy (NCBI): domain Eukaryota; family Chromeraceae; genus Chromera; species Chromera velia. Next base: position 40,888 of record JAHBMJ010005947.1, on the reverse strand, counting down.
CTAAAGAAGTCTCTTCTCTCTCCTCTTAGCCCTTTAGAGCAGCATGAGGAGCCCATGCTCCCCACAGCCCCCACAACCATCAGAAGGCCTCCTGTAAATAGCTCTAAAAGCATCACCAAAGCTAGTTGCAGAGAAGTGAAAATTCAAAGAGACGAGTGAAATGTGTGAAATGCCAAACAAGAGTTTGAAGAGAATGCAACTGAGTCAGATGAAGAACGAATACAGAGCAGAAGATTCAAATAGAGCTGGTAGATGTCAATCAGATGGCTGCAGCAGATAATCGCCCTTCTTGGTTCACAATCACAGGCAGAATGCTCGCAGGGGGATGTTCGATCCATTGGCATGCTTGATTGTCACAATCATGCATGCATGTATGAGCTCACATAGAATTGAAATAAATGCATGCATACACTTTTTTTTTTTTGTTAAAAAAAAAAATAAAAAGAGAAAAAAAATATGCATCTTAAAATTTTGATCTAAAAAAAAAAAAAGGAAAAAAAGCTTGCTTGCGCGCATTCGCGTGCGAAGGGAAGTGCGTATGAAGTTTGTGCATTCTCAGAGGGTATGCAGTCCAAAGCCTTGAGAAGTACCGGAAATTTACATAAAAATCCTGTCATTTTTCTGGGTGTACGTGATTTTTAAGTATGCGTATACGGCTGTGTGAGTGAACACCAAATGAGGTACAAAAAGGCACTCATCAATCTGAGGCTGGGTGTGGCTCTGGAAAAGTGATGAAAAAGGAAATTTTTCATAGATAGATTGATTGTCAGGTACGTTACGTCACTGGCACGTTCAAGTTAAACACACTTTGACATTCAATTTTTCTTGCAGGCAAATTTTTTAAAATTTTTCAGAGTTTTTGTTGAATAAAATCATAAAATGGTCTTCAATGTTACCTTTCCCCCCAATTAATTATTCAACATTTTATTTTTTTATAGTTTTCATCAACCATTTTAAACATGTTAAAAAACTGCAACTGTCAGAGGTTTTCAACTTTGAATCAATCAATTATATATGGAACTCGCAAGATTACTAAAACTTTTGATTTGAAGTGTTGATTAAGATAGTGTAGCGTGGCATCTTAGAAAATAACAACTTTTCCCTGCCTAACGTTAGAAGTATTCAGCTAGCTCTGGATATGGATAACGATGGCGCGTCATAGTCATAGTGATATGGCACTAACTAAAAAGGCCTCTGAAAAGCTTAATATAGAGTATTTATTACTATCTGATTATTTTGTTGATTTGCAATCTAGTACAATCTAGTTTACAATGCAAAAGATTGCAAGTTAACGCACCTAGAGCGACAGAGGCGCATACAGGGAGAGGGGTATAGGGACAGAAACATAGACAGAAAGAAACAGAAGGGCAGATCGACTAGCAGATCGACAAGACACAAAGACAGTCTTAAACAGGAAGACAGAGAGAGAGGCAGACCAGAGAAAGAGAGAGAGAGGCAGAGAGAGAGGCAGAGAGAGAGAGAGAGAGAGGGAAAGGCAGAGAGAGAGAGAGAGAGAGAGAAAGACAGACAGACAGACAGACAGACAGACAAACAGTCAGAAAGACAGACAGACAGATCGACCCAGCGTGCGACGGAAGCACGAACAGCTAGACATGTAGGCAGACAGGCAAACAGACCGACAGGCACGCAGGAAGATGAATACGAGTCGTACCACATGCATGCATGGCATTGTGGGTCGAAAAAGCTTCTGAGCAGAGAAGGTTGAGCAACGTAGACGGGACAGTGGCTGCTGGGTGGGATGAATCGTAGAAACAATGCAGTCCGCAGGCTTAGTTAGCGGGAAAATTTAAAGTGACAAATTTCAAGAACAACAATATAACAACACAGAAAGCTTTCTGTTCTCTAATGCTTCCACAATCTCTTCGCTTACGCCTGGCCAGATGAGGCAGTGCCTCTTTGCATTTCCTCTCTCTTTCGCTATCCGCCCTCCTTCGCTTTTAAGCGCCTGTCTATTCTTTCTGCACTCTTATGCTCCAGCCCCTGAAACCTCTTCAGAGGAAGTTCGCCTTTTTTTTTTGTCGTTTCTCTTCCGTATTCTGTGCTGCATGCTGCAGGTCTCTTTCAGCTGAACTGTCGAGCCTTTCTGGGTTGTTTCTGTCGCTTTCTGTGGCGCTCGGCCGTGACTGCTTTGTTTTTGACCCGTCTTTGCGTCCCTCTCACTCCCCACTTTTGATTCCTTCTCATGCACCCAGACTACCAAACACTTTTCTTCTTCTCTTCGGTGGCGAATTGTGTTCTTCTCTCCACCCCTTCCGTCTGCTGCTTCCTTTTGCACTCCCTTTCTCGATCCGTCATCCCTCTCATTGCACAAGAACAACGTAATTTGCTTTGCAATTCTGAGGCTGTTTCTCTAGCTCGTTCTTTCGTCTTTTCTTCTTGCATGCATAGTCACTGTGCAGTGCATTTAAAAAAGAAGCAGAAAATTCTGTTGATTCTTACTGGTTCCCAGGAAGTCAGATTGTCTACTGTCCACAGGTCTCTTGCAAGTCTAACTGCCCAGAGTTCCCCGGAAAGCCATTGATGACCTTCTGTCTATATCCCTCTGCCGTGCGCTCAAATGAGTGGCCTCTTGCTTCTTCATGGCTCCATTCTTAAATCGCCATTCCTGCCTCCGTAATCCTTCCTGGCTCATCGATTGTCAGAGAATGGATCGGTCGGGTCAACGGCTTTTCGTACTCCTCTGGCTCTGGATAGGCGAAGGGAATCGGGTAGTAGTGGTGCACAATCACGTCCGGCACCTGCAAGGCCCTGTCGATCAGAGAAGCCACGAAGTGACGCGCGTCTGCCTCCTCCTGCGTGTCGGGAGGGGGCTTTGCGTCTGCCTGCTCTTGGTCATCTTGCTGCTTTGCGGCCTCTACCTTGAGTGCTTCGTCCAAGATCGTTTTGACTCGGAGATCCTTCAAGCTGTTTTTCTCTGCTTCACTTGCTGTGATGTCACCGTTTCTTTCATTCTCGTGGGAAGTCAGCATGGAAATCAGTTTGCTGGCTGCATGCTTGACTACATTTTCTCGTGAGTTGTCGTATGCAGCCGCCCTGCGGAGTACGGCAGAGAGCACCGACAGGCCACACAGGCACCGCAAGAGTGTCCTTCCGTTCATTTGAGAAGGAGAGCAGTCTGAAGCTCTCCGATAGGGGTGTCCATTCGTTCGATCAGTCTGCCTGTCTCTGCATGTGAATGAAGCATGCAGTCAAATTCACTGTATATCAGCCAACTGCCCACAAGGAGATGTTCGACAAAAAGCGAGGCAATTCTGTTCGAGTTAGTCGAGCAATCTATAGACATCAATTGACCAGTTTACTCGTCATTCATGCACTTGCCAATCTACAGTGAAGGCCAGATGCAGCAAAGACTGCATGGCGTATCGGTGTGCACGACTCAGGCATCTTTCGCGCGCTTTCGCGTCCGACTTCATGCGACAAAATATTGACAAAAAAATTCTCGAACCGCGCAGCGCTCCCCAATTCCGGGCGCACGCGCGAAAACAACGGCCGGGGTGAAAAACGAAAAAATATTCACTGCACGCATGCATGAAAATCTGAACATCGACAACAGAATCAGAATGCACCGTGCGTCCGCGACACTGTGTCGGCCTGCACTTGAAAAGATCCCTAGCTGTTCAATCGTGAGATCAGTATTCCTTCCAATTCAAATGGCAGGAAGCTTTACAAGTACAGTCTGCTAACGTGTCGACCAGTGAAAGCGCGCATGCGGTGTTGCCTAGAACTTCGTCTCGGGTTTCCCTGGTGATGGGTCATTCAACAAAAGTCTTTCTCTCATTTTTCTTCTCCCTTTAAAAAGCAAAGAGAATGTACATCGGACCGTGGCAAGAGTTCAAACTCTCCCGTGTGCTCGCAGTGCACGAAATGCTCCGAAAGAATCACGGAGGAGCAAATACCCTGCCACAACACATGCCCGGAAAAATGTGCCACTCTTCCTCAACAACGTCAGCCGCATGCAGTATCAAGCTGAACCGATCCCCAAGATCTATGGTTTCAGCGGTTTCTTCCAGCCTTTGCGCGCCGTATCGTCCCCCAGCCGCAGAAAATTGCAGCAACTTAGAGTCGCACAGTTGCATCGGAAAGGGAGCAGTGCTGCTGCCTGCACCCCGTCGTGGCCCTCCCGATAAAGAGAGCTTCGTGGAGCTGAAGGATATCAAACAGCAGACAGGAGATTCGTTGGGAGGACCACTCAGAGAGAGCCCCACAGTTTTCACAAAGAGCGGCAGACAGACAAGACTCGGTCCCCCCTCCCGCACAGGTGCCTCCACTTCTGCCACAAGGAGACAGCAGTTGGAGGTGGCCCTCTCGAGGGCCACACAAAGAGGGGAGCTCGTGGAGACCCCCCCGTCTCCCCCAAGCGAACAGAAAGAGCAAAACGAAACGGACGCAGGCCAAAGACCTATGACTGCACATGAACCCACAGCAAAGACCAACCCAAAAGAGGGCCTTGCAAGTTCATCAAGAAGGGCGGAAGTCCCCGGCCTGCATGCAGACGAAGACAGGGGGGCAAAGGCGACCAAACAATGGCAAGCCCAGGGTCGAGAAGAGCCCCTGCATGAAGAGGAAGAGACAGACGAGGCCGTTACAGCAACTAAGGGGGAGAGAATGAATTTAAAGTTTTCGTCTGCTGTGTCTGTCTCCTCCCTCGCCTCTCCCGCCTCTTTGGGTTCTCTTCCAAAATCCTTAGCGCCCTCTGAGACCCTCCAATGGGACGCGAAGATCTTCGAGTCTCCTTCAGCCTACGCGCAACTCGAACGCTTCTTCAGAGAGGTCCAGAGTCTGCACTCAGTCGCAGAAGACGTCAGAAGAGAACAACGTAAGCAGAAAGCGGAAAAGCAGAAAGAGGAGCGACAAGCACGCAGAAGAAGAAGGAGGAAGGCTGCACAAACAATTCCAGAGGGCTCTGAGGTCAGCTGTCTCACTCCCGCTCCATCAGACACTCTAAGTGGCCGAAGTTGTGCCTCTGCCTCCGCCCACACTCTCAACCAGAATCAGAAGTCTGCGCCCCCGTGTGCCCCCCCCCCGCGTCGCGCGAGACCCCTCACTCCCGGAGAAACCCGCGGGGACCCGCGAAACCGCGCCCGGGTTCGGGTGCAGCAGATGAGACAGTTGTACTTGAATGGTCGGAGGCGGGAAGAAGAAGAACAAGAGGAAGGCGGAGAAAACAAAGAGGACGGGGAGGAGGGCTCAAGGTGTGAGGAGAGGCTTGAGGACTCCACGAGTTCACATCAAAGAAGGCGAAACAAAGCAGTAGAAGGAAAAAAAGAATTCAGGACTCCTCAAGGAAATCGGCAGGGAGACATTTCCAGGGCGGTGACGCAGACAGGCACAGGCAAAGGTCAGCAGGAAATGTGTTTCCAGAAGTCAGACAAAGTTCTACAAACATTATATTAATCAACCAGCCATACAACGAACAAATGAAGACACACACACACACACACACACACACACGCACGCACGCACACACACACACACACACACACACGCAATCATCATCCGACTGAGAAAGAGTGTGCGTGACAGAGAAACGACAATTGTCATACAGTGGTAATACAGAGCAAAATGCGTTTGCTTTCTGGTTGAGCGAGGTTCTGAGTTGTGAGTGTGTGAATGAATGAATGAATGAATGAATGAATGGATGGATGGATGGATGGATGAATGGATGAATGAATGAATGGATGGATGGATGGATGATTGAATAAATAAATGATTGAATGACTGAATGAATGGATGAATGAATGAATGCATTAATCAATGGATGGATGGATGGAAGGATGGATGGAAGGATGGATGAGTGGATGAATGGATGAATGAATCGATGAATGGATTGATGGATGGATGGATGGATCGATTAATGAATGAATGAACAAAAGAGTCTGTGGGTCCTCCAAGGGTACGTCCTTATCTCTTCCTTCATGGAACGCCATAAAAAAGCTGAAACAGAATGTTGACGTAATTATGATCTCTAAAAAGCAAAACCACCAACTTCTCCCGTGCGCACTCAATTGTTGAATGCAGATACAGTCTCCCCCACGCCGACTGTCGGTGCCTCAAGTTCACAGCAAAGCCCTGGCCCCGTCCCCATCCACTCTGAGGGACAGACCCCCAAATGGGACTGTGCAGCTGCAGTCAGAGAGCCCGAATCTCGGGTCCCTCCCTGCAGCAACCTGATGCTGCCAGCAGGTGCTGCATATGAGGGTTCCGCTTTGATGCCCTCTCCCCGCTTTGTGGCCCCGGTGGGTCTTTCCGGGGCCGCGGCCTTTTTTGTGGACTTCGGGGAGGGGGAAGGGAATTTTCTTCCTGAGGGGGAAAAGAGCGTGAATGGGAATGGTCCTTCCCGTCCCTCAGGGGATGAAGAGAATGGAGATAGCCGGGGGGTAAAGACAGAAAGGGAAAGGGGGGCGGAACCTGGCTACCTGGGCGGGAAAGAAAGAAACAGGAGCACTGGGAGGGAGCCCCCATCTGAGCGCAGTCTGTCCCCCTTGTATAGTCCCTCGGGAACCCCCAACAACGCAAGATACAAAGAAATGGAGGTAACCGGACAGCGTCGGTCCTCTCTACTTCCTTCTATTCCCCGTCCCTCGAAAGAGCAGCAGATGGCCCCCCAAGACACGTGTACACAAGGAGGAGGAGGTGGGAAGGCTGCGATGAGTTCGTCTGTTGGAGAAGCGGGGCTAATTGAGTGGAGCAGAGGCCTCCTTTGTGCAGAAGTGGAGGATCTTCAGCTTTTCTAGCCAATTAGCTCTCTCTACGTAAAATCATCACTGTGGGAGCCTAACCTAGGAAAACCAACGTAAACGGTGGACTCGGACATCAACGTTGAAGTCGGAATCAGATTCGATAGGCTTGGTTCCAGGCTCAGCGGCTGAACTTGCATGTAGGTTTGCATGTCTCTAAAACTCTTGTTCATGGATAAACCAATGATGGCCAAAACAGTGATCTCATTGGTTGTTATACTGCTTATTCGAGTTACTAATCTAGTTACTAATAGATGAATAAATTGATGCTAAACCCTAATGTACATATGTTATATATTATATGTATGTACGTCAGGCGCACAGTGTTTTTATTGACTATGTTTGATTTAATCTAGCTACAATTTGATTATATTTGATTTAGTGATGATTCAAGTTGATTTGCGTATAAATCAGAGCATGGTATGATAATATTCCCTACAAAACCAGGTTAAATTCCTGGGGAATTTAGTGGGATTTAATGGAATTTACTAGGGAATTTACCCTTGGAATTTAGTGGAATTTGATGGATTTTAGTGGAATTTACCGTGGAATCTACGTACTCGTCTAAATTCCACTAAATTCTATAAACTTTGGAGGCTTATTTCTCGTGATTTAGAAACAGTTAGGACCTCAAATTAGCAGTGCTTATAGAGCTATATAAGATATATAACCACTGCTAATTTGAGCTCCTAACTGTTTCTAGATCATGAGAAATAAGCCTCCAAAGCTTATGAAATTTAATGGAATTTAGACGAGTAGATTCCACGGTAAATTCCACTAAAATCTATCAAATTCCACTAAATTCCAAGGGTAAATTCCATTAAATTCCACTAAATTCCCGAGGAATTTAACCTGGTTCTGTAGGGTTGAGCCTAGTATTGAGCTTTATAGGCTCGCTTTTAGGATCATTAACGTAACATGTCTGATCATTCTCATATCATCATTGTCATATAATTTGAGAGTTAAATTGAGACTCAGCTTTTAGGGTTTTTTAATGTAACGGTGTTCATAAGTTTGAAAGAAAAAAAAAAGTTTGAAATTATACATCCATTAAAATCAAATCCATTTAAACTAAATCAAACAAAAATTAAGCAGATATAATGCGTATATGAAGTTTTTCATTAATTAAGTTTTTACAAATTAAAACATCAATTTTACGTAGAATTTTGCTAAGAATTTTGCTAAAACTTTTATCAGCCGGACTTACTACTTAGTACTAGACTTAGTATTGTAACCTATAGTTTGCAACACCAACTTTGACTTATTTAAACAAATAACATTCTAGTATACGGTCTTTTATTCAAGGCCTTGTGACTCTTGTGTAGCAACGCTTATTTCAAGGCTCATTTTGCAACTAACACCAACTTTGAACTTTGCATGCTGTCTTCAATACATCTTGCAGGCAAGGAAAAGTCTCTTAAATCCCATGAGTCTGCAGCAGGTCACACCGCATGATTTGCGTCATGCGACTTCCCTCTGCCACCCATGTAGCTGTCCTGCCTCTCCCTCGTTGCCTTCTCTGTCTCCTTTCTCTGCTTCTCTCACTGATCTTGCCGTCTCCTTCCCTGTTGCTGTGGCGGCCTTGGCACTGGCGACTGCAAGTGCCAAAGTCATCCGCTTGAATCTCTCCTCTCTCTCTCGGTCGAAAGCCGCATGTCTCCTTGCAACCGTCCTGGCCAGATTCTTCTGAAACCGTTTTTCCTTCCTTTGAGCTTTCTTTGCAGCTTTGTCGTTGTCCTTGTCTGTCCTCCTGTAGTACCCGTTGAACTTGTATGGGTCGTAGGTGTGCACGCCTGTGTCGATCCATTTCTGGTCATAGAAGTTGGAGCTCAATCCCCTGACAGAGAGAACAGTGCGGGCGGCTGCATCTCGGAACTGCGTCTCCTTCTTCGTCAGAGCCCCCCGCTCCGTGTAGGCCTCCTGCCGACAGACGGGGATAGAGGCCCTGCATAGCAAAGTAAGCAAAAGAATCTCAATCTCGGTACTGCCATCTGAATGTTGTTACGGGAGAAAAATTGATTGTAATCATGAGAACTGTGCTGCCAACAGGCAGGGATACAGGACATGCAGAAAAGGAACGCTGCAAAGCCCCCAGAGAAACGTGAAGGGCACACGGACGGAGCAGCATGCATGCAAGAGCTGCCACATTGTGAGACAAAACACACTTCGAGGCAGCGTATATATATAGATCCAGATTCAGTCGCCTACCATTTTGAACAGAAGGCAATTAACTCACAAAACGGAACGAACTTGCATTGGCCAGGCACGCGCATCGCAATGAAACAGCAACTGGGGAGGAAAAGGCGGAAAGGAAAAGAAAGGGTGGATCCATCTCCCTCTTTGCATCTCCCTTTCATGCCTGGACCCTTTTTTTTGCAAAGCTACAGGCCTGCCTTTCTATTATGCCTACATCTGCCTATCTGTTTGTTGTTTTCTTTCTCTCCCGGTCTGATTAGTTGAAGCTGACCTCATTCCCTCGTTGGAAGTCAAGTACAGCGTCTCGTTTTTCGTCTGTCGTGGGCTGATTGGGTGGGTTTTGTCCCAGTGTCCATTTTCTTTGATCAGGGGTCGGGTTTCCCTGGCAGGTGCGGCTTTGGTCAGCATGGGGGGAAGTGAAATCTTCTGAATGGGTTTTTCTTTGTGTCTGGGGGACTGCTTGGGTTTCTCCTTATCCTTCTCCTCTATGGGGGGAGGCTTTGGTCTTGTCGTGGACAGGAAGCGTGGGCTGCCGTGACTGGCGGTGCTCTTTGGCGTCTCTGCTGCTTTGCTTCTGGGTGTCTTGTCGTCGTGCTGCTTTGAGGACGGACGAAACCTGTTGCGCACCTCTCCAGCATCTATCAACTCAAGTAGTTCATCTTTGAGTGAATTCAAATTTTCCTTGCGCTTCTCGTTCTCCTGCTCTATGATGTCTTCTTGTTCTTCTTCTCTCTCCTGCCTCGTGACAAGCAGGTCTTCGACACTTCGCCTCTCCCTGCCACCTTCCCCTTCTTGCGAATCCCCAATGGCAATCACTGGGTGCGTCCGCCCAGACAAGTCCTCGATCTCCTTTTTGACACTCAGGTCAGTCAGGGCGTTCTCCTTTTGACCACCCTCATCTTCCTCTCCCTCTTCGTCAGAGGACGTCCCCCCCCCTCCCTTGGGGTCCTCACCCAACCCGAAAGGTAAGTCACTTCCAGAGGGAGCATGCGCGGGGAACTCATCATTCGACACCACCTGCTTGAGGAAACTGTTTGCACCCTCCTCTGCGTCATCGTCACCGTACCAATCTCCGTCAGACTCACTGGAAAAGTAACTCGAGGACATTGTTCAGGTCAGGGAAGCTGGTGGATGCAACAGGGAGTATTGAAGTCGGTTGAAGTAAGAGACTGCATGCATGCATGCAGAAGCTCGGTTGCTCTGCGGGCGAGATCGCGCTTGACGTTTAGGCTTTGACCTCTTTCTGGTCTTTCCGCCGAGTTTTTTGGTCACTGGACTGAGGCGCAGGCTGATCTTGAAGAGCCAGGTCCAGAACTACAGTCCGTAACTTAGAAGCCTATAGCTCTCACATGCACAAAACAGTGATCGACATGCGAATTGCTTGCATGCATGTGCGCTCCGCGCGGCGCGTCCATGCACCTTTCAACCCCGCGGAGACCTACACTTTTTTGATGTTCTTCTATGGAAGTCCTACTCATCTATACTCATTCCTACTCCAACGTTCTTTCAGAAGGACACGGGGGAGACAAAGGTGATTTTTTCGGAAGAAGGGGTGCAGCAGGGAGATGTGATGGGCCCCGCGTTGTTCTGCATCGGCCTCAAGCCTGTACTGGACAGGCTGAGCGACAGATTGAGAGAGTAACATCGCTCAAAGAGCACTTTCATTAGTGCTTTTATGGATGACGTGGACCTTATTTTCTCTTCAGGAGGGTTGAGTAGAGCATAGGCAGCGGCTAAGGAAAAATTTTGCTCATTTAACCTCAAGCTGAATCTCGGCAAGGACAAGAGCCTAGCGTTCTTTCCAGCATGGGTGGAGACAGAGAGGTGTTCGGAGACGTCTCCTAGCTACAGGGTTAGAATTGTCGAAGGACGGGTTTAAGCTAGGGGGGGGAGTGATAGGGAAATGGGAGTACAAGAAAAAACATTTTGAAGAAGTGAGAGACGAAGCAGTAGGGTTAGCGTCCAAAATAGCCAACTATCGCAATCCTCAAGGGGGATGGCTTCTGTTTCGGTTTTGTGTTCTCCCCAAGTTGGGTTTCCCTCTGCGTTTGATGGTGGATGCAATTCCAACATCGATGTGGTAGGCGGCTGATGACATGTTCTTGAAGAAGTGCACTCGAGGGCTCAGCATTGCTGAGAATGAGTGAACTCTACACCAAACAGTGCAGGCATCCCTCCCATTATCATAGGGGGGGCTAGGCATATACAGGTATAGTCTCATGTAAAAATGTGTGCTGGTAGGATTTTATGCGTCCTGCCTAGCAGACGTACTGAAGAGGCTTTTGGTGCAAGGGTATGCGAACAACCCGGATGAGATATGAGAGAAAGTTTCGAGGGAGGGGTGGTTTCAAAAAGGCTAAGAAGCGTTCTACAGACTGCAAAACGATCATCAGGATGCAGTCAGTGGAGCACCAGAGCGGTCGTTGCTGAAAGCATCGTGGAGAGATTATACAGAGGCATAGACAGGTGAAGGGGCAAAGGGGGTACAAAGGAGGCTCTATGATACTCTGCAGACAGCGATGAGAAAGCGACTGTTGGGAGAGCTGCCGGGTAGCAGCCGTCCCACGCTAGAGACGCCTCTAAGCTTGGACGAGAAGGGACAGATTCGCTTGAGAAGTTGCTCTGGCAATGGAGCTTCAGCATAGCTTGGAGCCATTCCCTTTAACACCAACCACAAGATCTTTGCACCACTTTTTCGTACAACCATGCACGTGCGGCTAGGCCTTTGTATCTCAGAGCTGGTACGACAACCAGTTTGTGGCTGCGGTCCTGCAGACAGAGGGGGGACTTGGAGGGTGTTCATGGGGGAAAGTTTCTAATGGGAGGAGGTCCATAAAGAAGGCACCAAAAGGTTGGGGCAGCATTTTTTGAGCTGTTAACGGGGGTAAGGTACTGTACGGTTGGGGGGGAGACGACGATGGGATCGTTGGGGCTCGATTTGACAAAACCGTTGGCTGAGGAACGCGACAAACGACTAAACTTGTTCGCGACCTTAGTCCTAGCCGTGGTCGCGACTTTACTAAATGGGGACTCCGTTCTAGGGGATGTGGCTCTGATCCATCCGATCCAGAATACAACCCGCTTGCACAGAAACACCAAAAAAGCAGGGGCTGCAGCTAAGGAGAAGGAGGGGAAGAAACACACCTACTATGATGATGCCTGCAGAGCAGTGGACATTCGTTTTATCCCTTTGGTTTTTAAGACCTACGGAAGGCCTGGGGGGGAGACAATGAGGTTTATGAAAGAGATGGTCAGACAGGCTACAGAAAGGTTGGAGGAGATGAATGATACGTCAGCATGTCAGAAAATTGCTGACAGGTGGTGAAAAACGTTGTCAGTAGCGGTTTAGAAAGCAGCAACGTCTACAATCTTGACATCTGTTCAGGCAAGCCGTGGTGCACACGGTACACAGGTCACAGAGATGCTGCTTGGGAGGGAGTTTTCGGCCTACATGGGCCTTGCAGAGAAAAAAGAGTAAAGGAGGGGGGGGGAGCCAGCAGGGGTGCTGGCAAGAGAATTCAAAGAAAGAGAAAGACCATTTTGATGTTTAAGAGATAGAAAAACCACAAACGGAGAGAAGAAGCTGACAACATCAGATTAAAAAAATATGACAAAGGAGCCAAAAGCCGCTAAGCGTGCAAAAGAATTTATAGATGTAAAAAAAAGGTTTAATAAAGAAATGTTGAGGAGAAACAATTTTTTTTAACTGGCTAAGGAACCCATTGAACGCGCTGCACGCACTCCTAAATTTTTGGCAAAGCCTCTTTGAAAAATGAATTTTATGGTTTTTAAAGGGGGTTTTAGCGTAATTTTAGGGAGGTTTTCACCCTTCAAAAGAAGACTTTTTGCCTATAAATGAATTTTTGGCAGCTCATGACCAAAACGTAAACCAATGGTTTATGAGTGCATGCAGCGCATCATTGAAGAAGAAGTTGGGGAAGAGAAAAGGAAGACTACAACGCTCAATGACATCTATAGATAGGCAGAGTTGACCACGCGAACACATGGAGAATGAAAGGTATTAATTTTTATCCACCGTAGAGTAGTATAAGCTAGGCGCGGCGGCTTAGTCCAAGAGGCTTGTGCTTGCAACAGATTGGCCATAATAGATGGACAGGACCTATGCCTAGGCAAGATGCATACTAGCTTGACAAAGGACCAGAGAGACACTAAAAAGAATTTCAACCCTACGAAAACCTGTGTTTGCATGGGGCCTGACCATGCATAGCCCTATAATTTTATACTATATTATGAGATACACCTAACCAGTTAGGTGAGTGCCTCGGAAGGCCCTTTAAGGGGTCCGCAAATTTGATTGATGCGCACTATCGGGGGCTTGGGCATATCTTGTACAGGTGTATGGGGTAGGGGCCATGGCAACGCACACAAAGTATGCTTTTCGGAACCGCGCGAGCATGTACTTGCAACTCTGTGCGAGTTACTTGAGAGGCACGCATATGCAAAGTAATTAAGGTATGTGCGATCACGGCTCCGTGCAAGTTGCTTGAGGGGCACATTTTAGAATTTGGGTGACACCGTGATAGACGGAGATAGAATTAAGCGACCCCCCCTCCAAAAATAAAAAAATGCGTTATGCGAGTGCGTGCGATCTGAGGGCCTCTCGGCTGATCTCAGCAAAGCTGAGCTGCCCCTTAAGGCGAATACAAGTCAGTTCGCGCGTGTTACGCGTGAAAGTAAGTCTAGCGGAGGGGATCAGCTCAGTGGCAATGAGAAATTTGAAAGATGGTTGGACTCTAACAGACAATAGACATAGATTTACTTGGTCTCATAGTTTTATAGAGAGAGAACTGACAGAGAGAAGAAACTTCTTCTCTTCTGTTATTCAGTCTGTTATTGTATCCAAATGCAGATCTCACTCAGAATCAATTCAATGTACGGAGCGTACCCCTGCCGCATATCTCACTATCATGCAGCGGCGGGACTAGTAGCGGGCAATCCTATACTAAGCCCTTACAATCACCCCCTGATTGTGAATATAATGAACGATTACTCAGTTAGGGTGAACAAAGCGAACCTTCTTTGCAAAATCAATTACCTTCCATCTCGCACCTGATTTGACTGCAGTCGTCTATCTGTACATATGAGATTTGTCGGGCACCACAGTGTTTTCGCTCTCATTGCTCTCAACTCTTGCCGAACAAATCGAAGCATGCCTTGCAGACGAGGCTCCGATCTCGCCTCTCCCATCTCTAACTGTTCTATCAGAGGAGCAGAATCAGTCACGAATTCGATCGGGACTTTCTTCTACCAGAGAGCCTCTGCAAACGACTTCCATGCATACACTTTCTTCACTGTTTCATGCTGTGCGCAGAGCTCAGAAGACGTGCTAGAATTCAAGACTCTCTTGATTCTTTTGGACTTCCACATAAAAAGATTGCTCTCTTGCATAGATTTAATCGACTCGCTCTGATCAACTAGAAAAGCCTCATATCCTGCCCGCCCCTCCCCCCGAGAAAGAGAAAAAGAACTATCATCAAAGGGGATAATCTTGGGATTGGGACAAGACGTGAAGACAAGAGACCTTTCTGTTTCCTGAGCATGCAGAAGAAGACGCAACACCCCCTCAACCTTTTCTGCAGAAGGCCAAGTCGACCATCGAGACAACTCACTGAAAAGAAAAGAGATGGAAGGAAGTGTCCGAACAACCCACCCTGTGATACCTGTGCATTTTTGCATCAGAGGGATCAGATCATTCAAGACTTCCTGTGCTTCTAGAGCCTCAAGAACTTGATAAGAAGAGATGCATTCAGTCTCTCTCCATGCAATTTCTTCTCCTCAATCTCAATCGAATTGAGGTACTCCTTCTGCCGAATCTTATAATCATCCTTCATTCGAGTTAGCGTCATGCCGATGTACTCAAAACTTTCTCCTTCCTCCAACAATTCAGGCTCATCCATCTTGCGTCTCTTCTGGATGGGTGCAAAGTGAGTGAGAGGGTCAGCAGCAAAGATGAGTAGATCATCTACATACATGAGCATGACAGCTTCAATCTCTCCTTTTCCATCTTTCTTTGCAAACACACTTTCCCTCAACTCTTCCCAGCCCTCTTCTCTTACAATCTTTCTGAAACTCTGAGTGTTCAGACAAGGAGCGTCGGCCAGTCCATACATGGCTTTGTTTAATTTAAATACGCACCCTCCTTTCTTCCACTCAGGTAGACCGTCAGGCAGATTGTCAAGCAAACGCACAAAGACTTTATCTTTCATTTCGGCAGTCAGGAAGGCAGTCTGCACATCAGACTTTGCACACCCCCACCCCTTAGTGGCAACAAAAGAAAGAACAAGCAACACTGACCACCAATCAGCCGTACCTAAATATGTTTGCAAGTCTTTTCAATCATCTTAAAAGCCTTTTACCACCAAATGAGCCTTTGCTACCCTCTCTCCTCCTTTCTTCTTCCAGGTGAGTACCCAATGGCAACGCATCGCCTTCCTTCCCTGGGGCAAACGCACCCCCCAGGCCTAGCCCCAGGCAAACACCTTCTCTTCCAAGAACCTCTCAAGCTCACTGCACATTCCGTCTTCATGACTCCTCCCTGTTACTTCTTCTACTGTTGTATCTATATGGCCCTTCCGGGGGTTCACGTGATCCATCATTTTCTTTTGGATCTCGGTATCAATCGGGATAACATGGGGAAGAGGACGTCTCCTCTTTTCTTTTTCCTTGATCACCTGTGCAAGCCGTTCTTTCAATTCTCTAAGGCGCTCCCTCAACGCCTTTTCTTCATCTTCCTTCTCTTTTTCATCTTCCGGTGCCACGTGCACCCCTTCCTTTTCCTTCTCCTTTTCAACTTCCTGCACACGAAGTGCATCCTCCTCTCTCCCAATCCAAATTTAATGTGAGTGATCCTCAGTCTGTTCGAGTCTGTTTTCCTATAAGCAAACAGCTGTTAAAGTGTGGCCTCCGTGAGTGGTTAAGTAAGTCTGTGAGGGTCATTCACGGACGCTGAGGGCCTAGTGACATCCCAGTGACACAACAGGGTGGTGTCTAAATGGGAGGAATAAGAAGGTTTTCAAATTGAGACTTCAACTTGTGGTAGCTTCTTCTGTGTACGCGTGATCTTTCGAGCCTGTCTTCTGTTGGCAGAGAGGCATGTGACGTTCGTGGCTTGATGAGTACGTGCATATGCGGGAGTGCTTGTGAAGCTAAGTTATTCATAACTTGGTGTCTAACTTGCAAGCGATCGAAGGAAAAATGTGAAAATGATCAAGACAGGTATGTAGTCCCAGCCTAGTCGTTACCCTGGTGTTCACTCAACTTCACTGCCGATATGCAGTGTATTATGCACTGCTAGACACTGCCAGCACTGCGAGCAAAATTAATTAAAATATTCATAAAATTGTAACTGCGTGCTACAACGTTCTTACATATTCTTTCATCGCTGTGTATGTAGTTTAGATAATAGCTAGGTATGTACAGAAATAAAAAGTATCTCAGAAATTTGGTTTTTTTGTTTGTATATCTTTATCTATTTTTAGGTATATTTATGAAGTTTTATAAAAATCTTATGTAGTTCAAAATCATTATTTCAATAGTATATAGAGCGGGTATCTGACGTACACATGCATAGCGCCGGGTTCACGTTTTTCTAGACTATTTGAAGCAGGATCTTTCCAGGGCCTTTTTTTGGTGAATGCATGTATGCGAGCCTGCAGCGTTAGCTAGCGCGCAAGGTTCGTCAATGCGCAGCGTTAGCGCGCAAAGAGGCTCTGGGGTATTCGGTATTTTTAATAATATAGGTATTGTTTTGTAAGTACTCCCCGCTTCGCTTTCCGGGGTCATTTGAATTCGGCCTTGCATGTTGTGGGCGGCGGGGCGCGTCTCTTTTTTTGGTCGGCCCCTGCTTGGGCCGGGCGCGGCATGCAATGCCGCGACCACTTATCGGCCGGCCGCTTAATTTGAGGAGTTCAACTGTCTTATTTCTGCTGAGCACCGTCAGAGTGAAAGTGTGAAACTGGTTTGAAGTCATCAGGTTACTTGACACACAAGATTCTGGAGTTTCAGTCGTCCCTCCTGCTGTCTGGATAACCATCCTTTTCTCTTGATCGCCCCGGCCACGGAAATTCCGTCTGTGCGTATCCGCTCGATCCGTCTCTCTGCTCTCCGTCTCCACTCAGAACCAAGACAGGCCTCAGCCTACCATGCTGATTTGCCGCTCGCACCTGCTTCGACGGTGTCTCAAGAAGCCGCCGGTGTCCGTGCTCGGTCCCGGGCTTGTGTTGGGTGGTTCGTGTGGGGGACCGTGGAGACGGAAAGTTGCGTGTCCCGCCCTGTTCCTTTCCCGTCCCTTCAGCACTGAAACGGAGAAGGAAAAAATAGAGGGGTGCCCTTGGACTTCTTCCGATTCCAAAGAGGAGCCTCTTAGTGAGGAGAAGGTGAAGGAGAAAGAGAAGGAGGACGCGAGAAGCATGAGCAAGGAAGAGGTGAAGGAGAGGCTGTCCGAGCTTGCAGAAACCTTGAACGGAGATGTCTTCACACGCAGGGGGTGGTCCACTCCGCCCTTTCTGTTTGGGTACTTCTTTCGAAATTTGAATTTTTACCAGGCAGCCCAATTGACACCTGGTTCCCATTTTACTGACAGAGGTGCGTCATTTGGAGAGGGCGCCGTGCATGCTCTTCGTTTTATTTCAGACAGCCTCGATAGGATGTTCTCAGAGGAGACGGGAGAGGATAAATTTGGACACCGTCTGGGGGATTGTTTCGATCCTGATCTTCACTCAGCTTGGAGAGACCCACTCCATTTGATCAAACTTCGCGGCTGCAAGTTGAAGTTCTCGATAGAGAGCGTAGCGGGGCCCGCTTCTTTTGGGCACTGTTTTCTGATCATGGGGGGGAACAGGGGCCAGAGGTTGCCTGAGGGGGCAGTGGTTCGCAGGGTTGCGACAGGACAGCATTTGGTGCTTCGAGACAGTGAGAGGGACAAGGACGTTCAAGGATCTATGGTGGCGGGGCAGGACCAGATTTATCAGTGGGTGACTGAGGGGTGTGCAATGGAAGCGGAAGCTTTGATCCGTGTCCGGCAAAAATTTCAGATCACAGATCATGATGGGACTACGTTGTTTGGAGATGAGAGGGTCAGAGACGTGATCCATTTGTTGTCCTTTGAGAGTCAGATCACGGTGCACGATCCAAATTTCACAGCCAGCAGGAATGGGAACGAATCTGAGTCTTCCTCTGAGGACAGAGAGGAGGGGGGGAATATGAGAGGCGGCCCACCGACTATGCCTCCGTGCGATGCTGCACCGTCAGTTTGTTTGTTTGTTTGATGGACAATGCCTTGCTCTTTCCATTTTTGAAATGCACACAAATGAAAGGATACATGAATGAATGAGTCGCACATGCTAGCTGTCAATGTGCCATTGTGATGCTGCCTTGAGGTTCCTTCCGGACGGCATCTTTCTTTGCCTTTCGGATCTGTCTATCTTCGTAATTTGTGTCGCCCTTCTATGGATGTGTCGTGCTGTTCTTACACGACGTTCATTTTGTGGTGCTTTTTCGAACGTCAGTTTCATTTCGTCTCAAGCATGTTTTTCATTTTCTTTTGTTTTAATTCCTTTTTGCCTCACGAGAACGTGAGGTTGAACTCCGAGAGACGGACGGTCTGGTTGAGGGTTCAGCGGTCTTGCCTTTCCCGATGCATTGTCTTGTCTGCCCGTCTTTTGTTTGCCTCTTCCCTGTTCGTCTGCAATCTCTTTGGTGAACTTCGTTGGTTGTGGCAGTGTGAACGGCAGAGGATGGGTGCAGGAAGGCCGCCTTTGCAATTTCTTGATTGTTTTCTCCTTCTTTGTCCCTGCATGGATGTTTGTGCGGGGCCGAGTCACACAGTTGCATTGGCTGTGTGTGGCGATCTCAAGCCCCTACATGCACATAGAGACCCAGCTGGGCGATCTCTGACCAACAGAGCCTCTTGAGAATCTGGTACCCTGGCAAGCTGCGAACTGACCGACACGCGTTCGCTGAGCAAGAAAACTTTTCTGATGAAGCGCCCCCGAGACGTTTCTTTTGAAGTGCCGAGAAGGGGAATTGACTGCACGTGCACGACGTCTTTTGCGGGTGTCTGGTCGTTTCTTTTCATTCTCCCGTACTTCTCCAATGATCTATGCAGGTGGGTCTTGACGGACTTCAACTGGATGCTACTAGGAAACTATCCCATTAAGGATTCAACCGGAAAAAGAGCCCCTCCACGCTGAGCCTCTTCAAGCCGAAACGTGTCGGAGTACACCTGCCATATTTTGAAAACGTTGCACATGAAACTTGGATGACCGGAATATGACTGGACCTAATGAAGTGTTCAGGCTTTCTCACTGAAATTCCGAGTCTCAGTAACAGTCTCTCAATGCTTGCCAACCAGGGACTCAGCCTGTTCAGTCTAGTTGTTAGTACTGCCACTGAGTCTGCCAGTGTTTGACCGTTATGTAATTCAATTTATATTCATTTTAATGGTTGATTTAATTGTATGAACACATTTATGTATGATTATACAATTTTTCAAAAGATTACTAACATAAAGTTTAAGATAATATATAGGATAAGATTTATAGTATTCCAGGACCCGGGGTGCCTAGGACCATGCCCTCAAAGTTCACTGCCTAGAAAGGGCGTACTCCCCCCGGCGTAGATATTATCTGAGCTGATCGGCACTAAGCCAATGAGCCATACACAGCTTAGTACACAACGTTGTTCTTACTAGTGTTCTTAGAAGGAACTCTGTTGTATTCCGCCTTCCAGGGCCGACGCACAGGCTGCATTCCCGCCTTACCACGCCTTGCCGGGCCTGGAGCTTTCCGGGGCCACGCGATCGACTCGCCTGTCCGACCACAATTATTTCATCTCACCAATGCTCACCCAGACCTCCCTGAACCTAATTACCACTTGAAAGTTCAAACCGCATTTTTGGATAAGCTTGAAAGTCCGCGCCGCAGGCGCGGATCATTTACGGTCTCTTGAAAGCCAAAGCCGCATATCTAAACGGTGTCTTGACCATCTATGCCGCAGGCGTAAACGGTCTCTTAAAAAACGATGCCGTAGGTAGAGATCATCTTGATTAAATTTTTTCAAGTGGTACTTAGGTTTAGGGAGGTTCTCACCCAATGAGAGTTTGATAAATCAGAATAACATCATGCTTCTAGCTTTTGTTCTTTCATTCCGTCTGATAGTCCTTGCTAGAGTTCTTGGACTCTGCGTATAGCCTATGCAGCTTCATATTCTTATGTCAGTGATAATGTCACGCTAGCCACCTTTCTAGCTGCGCCATTGTTAGCGTCCTCATTAGACATAACATGGTAGTACCGCTAAAACGATCCAGGGCCTTCCTTCTTTCATCTCCTCATTTCGTAAGACATCTTTCCTCGATTTACTTATCCCGGGCAGCCTGGTGCCCTGCCATCTTTTCTTTAAGTATCTTCTAGACTCCTTGGCTCCCATGGTAACCTCTCTCCACTTATGCCTTCCATAGCCTGATTTTTTCTTTTCACACTGTCAGTTCTCTCTTCCGTTGGGCGCTTCCAAGTGGATATCCTCCACTTTACGCTTGCTTTTCATCAAGACTTAGTTCGCTGCTTCCACCCTGTACTCTGGTCCTGTCTTCTTCTTTCACCTCGTGAACGTTATCATCAACCTCTTGCCCATCATCATCATCGTGACTTCATGGAACTGTTTTTTTGGAAACCGATCGAGACGGCTCGCTTGACAATGTTGCTTTGGTGGAATTATTTCTCCTTAATTAATTATTTTCCACCTTGCTACTCGACCTCCTTGACCTCACAGCTAGACCTCATAGTGTAAGGCACCTACATACAATGGGGGCGGTTCTCTTCTTCCATAGTCATCTAGCACCAGGACTTTGTCCGACGGCCGCCCTCTAGGTCTTTCCATTCATCATGTCTTTATCTGTCTTTCTCAAGAAGATCGACAGTCTGCATGTCTGTGTCTGTCTTTTGGCCGTCTCTTCTTATTTTGAACTTACTCATCCAGGTGTCTGTACTGACAAGGGCAGAGAAAGACGAAGAGAGTACACAGCGTCTGTTTGTTGCCTTGCCTTTTTTTTCCTTTGGTGATTTCGCATTGTAATCACCGATCGTTTGATGATCATCCATTGGTCTTCTCACCTCTCCCACTTTCTGACCTTCACTGCTATTGCTTATCCATTCCCTCACTCTGCATGCAGTCGATGCAGGCATGATCTCTCACAGCCAATGGCATGTCTGAAGCCTCTATCTTTTTTATTTTCACTCTTCTCTTTTTATGAGCGGTCACCCTTATCATGCAGACCTCTATATACGTATGACAGGTGAGATAGGCATGCATACATGGGTTCCCTCCGTGACCTCCCGTATTTGGAGGCTCTGTTCACAGGGCTACAATCCTGTCATGGGCTCAAATGTTTCCCTACCTCTGACCAATCTCGCTTTCTGCATGTCCATCTCTCTCATTCAGACCCCTTGGCTCCTCGAGATCACTGAAAAGAAAAGAAACGAAAAGAAAAGGGAAGCTGTGTTGTGTTCCGCCTTCCAGGGCCGACGCACAGGCTGCATTAATTCCCGCCTCACCGCGCCTTGCCGGGGCCGCGTGATCGACTCGCCCGTACGTCTGACCACAATTATTTCATCCCACCAATGTTCACCCAATGAGAGTTCGATCAATCAGAATGACATCATGCTTCTAGCTTTCGTCCTTTCGTTCCATCTGACAGTCCTTAGACTCTGCGTATGGCCTATACAGCTTCATGTTCTTATGTCACGCTAGCCACCTTTCTAGCTGCGCCATTGTTAGCGTCCTCATTAGACATAACACCATTAACAACCAGCTAGTTAGCCAGCTAGCTTTCTTACGTGAAGTTGCATCTCAAAAGGCTAAATCTTGGAATCATTAATTGTCAATTTAATTGACTCAATTAACTCAATATATAGTTTTAATAACATAATATCCCCGCTGGATATTATCTCGGCTAGTACTAAGACCAGATATTCTAAGCACTAGCTTGCTCCAGAAGGTGCTCGTTACACATTCGGCATCTAGTTCGGCCTAGAGTTTAGCGTTCGGCTGGGACGTCAGTCCTCCCGGCTCCTCCGGACATAAATCTTATTATATTATAAACAGTTTGCGGCATAGGTCTTTTTGGCCTGTGCGGGCTGGCCAGGAAGGTCTGACACGTGTATGTACTTTTTTCCTGGACGTTGCACGTCGAGCGCTCGGCATTGGGGCAGGAGGCCAATCCTCCAGACATTAATCCTATCCTATCCTATCCTATGATTAATCCCTATAGAATCTTAATCCTACCATGCATACCATGGTTAGTTAGTTAGTTAGAGGATGCCTAGTAACTCCAGTTGGAGCGCTAATGCAGTGTATTCTGCACTTTATGTACAACTTCAAAGTTTTTTTCTAATAGTTTTTTGTTGAAAGCTATATATGAAAAAAATCTAGAAAATTAGTAGAAAATCAAATGAAAACTCAAGAAAAAATATTTTTATGTATAATTAATGGCAATTTAATGTAATAGTATTAATTTGCTATACAATATGCTTAATAAAAAAAAATTTATATGTATTCATAAGATTGTTTAACATAGTCTCAAACAGGCTAGTTTACGGACTTATGAGCGGCTTTAGACTTAGTTGCTTGCTACTGCCCGAGCTTCCGCTTGTGCAGATATGCGGTCAATGAAAATCCGTTCATCCAGCTGCTGCTCAATGGAGTCTTCATCATCGGAAAGCCCCCCCCCTCCCCCCCGACCCCAACTGTTCAGATAGACGTGCGTTTAGTCTCCCTCCCTCTCTTCCCACCCTTCTCCCTTCCCACACGGCTAAAAAGGTTCTGCATCATGTTGCCCATCGACCCGTCACCCCGGGCGTCCCCCACTTCGGCTACGGGGCCAGTGGATCTTCCTGGACCTCTCGTTCACCCCTGCGCAGATGCTCTGAGGGTCGATCGCACGACTCCAGTCGAGAAGGACGTCAGGCAGCTCAGAGAGGTCGTCCTCGATCGATCTGCGTTCGTTCATTCATTCATTCATTCATTCATTCATTCATTCATTCATTCAGTCAGTCAGTCAGTCAGTCAGTCAGTCAGTCAGTCAGTCAGTCAAAGAGTCCGTGGCATTTCTTAAGTCACGAATATGTGCAAGTACACAAGTGCCTGGAAGATAGACAAAGAAGTCAAAAAACAGTCGACGTACAGGCATGCACACATGCATACACGACGGGGCACACGGAGAGTCAGAAGAGTAACCCACAATTAAGCAAATAAACCAAACCGGCCCGCAGAGTCCATTCAAAAGGGCGATTCGACTTGCAATAGGTTCGATGAGTCAGTGGACAGAAAAGAAAGTAGAGAACTCTTCGAGGAGAGAAGGAAGAAAGAAAGCAGACTTGTTGGATGCTGACCTGACTAGCGCGTCCCTATCGACTCCTCTAGTACAAACAGCAGAGACGACCGCTTGGGAGTCCAGAGCACAGGCGGCGTTTCCAACTTCCGCAGACGTCTGCACGCACCCACGCACGCAACTTGCTTGGAGTGAGACAGGAAACCAAAAAAGTTTGCTGTGAGTCCACATCCTCCAAAATAGCTTCATTCTTCTTCTCTTTTGAACACAAAACAATACGTCCATATTCCTTCCAGAGCGGAGACCAAAGAGAAGGGTGGTTCAATTCTGGGAAAGAAACCTTACACAATTGGGAACGAGAGTGCCGAGGAGAAACAAAACAGAGGCGACAAAGAAAAGAAACCCGCTCAAGGAAACAAACTGCACACTACAGGCAGTCCCAACGCCCCCACCCACCCACCCGGGCCTTCCTCAAGAGAATCAGAGGTTTTCTGTACCCTTCCAACTCGACCCTCAGCCAGTCAGGGGCCCCGTCTCCCTCCTCGGCCTCCCCGTCTGCTGAGCTAGAAGCGATCGAAGTCCTCGCACCGTACGGAGGGGGGACGGTTGTGGGGACTCCGGAAGGCGGCGGCACGTTCAACTGCGCTGCTTCCGACCCCGCCTTCGACCGTCTTGCCGCCCCCGCAGCGGAAGAAGAAGACGCCACGGCAGGTCCTCCTGAGGGCAAAACAGAGACGCTTCCCCGTTGAGAATGGAAAACGAGGGGACGGGACCTTGCAGAAACTCCGGTGGCGGTACTTGAGTGGTGCGTCAGCTGTACGGCGGGTTTCCGAGAATCCTGCTCCTCTCGCACACCGCAGATCTCTGACAGCACAGCTGCGTATGGTTTGAAAGTCGAAATGTTACTCGCTACACCCACTGCCTCCGGAGCGGGTGAAGCTGGTGGCAAGGTCACTGCTGGTTGTGCAGATGCAGATGGGGGCACCGAGTCTTTCTTCTTTCCCTTTGCCTTGGGAAGCTCTGCTGTCACATTTCCTTGCGGCTCCCTGGCTGCCGAGACGGGGGTGTACAGTCCCTCTGGTTCGGCTGCCGTCTCCCCCGATCCCCCCCCACTCTCTGCACCTTCGCTAGACACGGCTGCGGGGGTTTCACCTTCTGCAGTTCCCTTCTCCCCCTCTGTGGCACTGTCCCTTTTCTTCTCTCCCCCTTCCCCTCCCGTGTCCTCTGCCCCCTGTTCTTCCTCCGTGTCGTCTGCCGCGTGCAGGAGGTCAGACACGAAGATCCACTGGTGGAGGTGGAACTCGGGCAGCTCCAGGACAGACGCTAGGTCGACTACCTGCAAGGAAGGAAGGAAGAGGCAGCCCGACAAGGGGAGGAGATGAACAGGTGAGTGAAAAATGAAGGGAGGAAACAGCGGGAGACAAGCGTGAAGAGTGGACGCGCCGTTGGCAATAGCGAGAACGCATGAGTATATCGAGATAAAGCTTTCGGAGTATAATGCAAGATAAACAGACGCTGCATGGCAAACATCAGAGACCAAATCAGAGTTTCATCCTCATGGAATGCGAGAGTGAGTGCGTTCTTTCGATCCTTGAGTGTTAGGGAAGGAATGAAAAAAGCAGTAAGCACCAGTGAGTGCATTCATTCTGTCTGATGATTCCAGCCGATTAGTACCGCAGTCCACTGACCGACGCGACCGACGGACCTTCAATGCGGCAAGGACCAGCTGGGGGTCCTGGAGAGGTCTCCCCGAGAGGACCTTGATTAGCTCGGTCAGCAAGACAGGCCAGAGCGGTGTGAGATACTGGGGGGACACGCACAGCATCAACACGCGCATTGCGAGAAAGACCTGTTCGTACAACGGAGGGGCGTTGGGGACCCTCAGAGACTCGACCAGTCTCTCCAGGATGGAGGGAAGCTGGGCAACGAATGCGTCTTGGGGGCATGAAAAGATGAGCATCGAAATTCTCTTCAGGTGTTTGGCCCTGCTCTCTGCGTCTGATCTTCCCGAGAACACAGAGAGTCCCCCCGGAGGAGGGGCGTACATTTCGAGTTTTTGGAAATCGTCCAAGACAACCCGGTGGATCACCTTCGCCCAGCACCTGCACACAGCCACCCAGAGGGCCAATGGTATACAGAGGCGAACGGCCGTCTCTTTGTGAGAACCAACTATGCAGGTAATTGCAGTACCGGCAGTCTAAAAGAAAAACGGAGAGACTCACGCACACGCACAGTGGATATGAAATGCCGGAGAGGAAAGGAAATTCCGACGTCTGACTGACTGACTGACTGACCTCAGTGTCCTCCTGTCCATGAAGAAGAAATTGGTGGTGTTCAACATGTCGAGCACAGTCTTCTTCAGGGCAGGGAGGCAGGCAGGGTAGAGGGAATAGGGCATGGAGGACAAGAGGAGCATCACGAAGTACCTGCACACACGCACACACACACACACACACAAAAACTATATGCTTCTTCTTCTCCCTTCTTTTCTTCACACACAAACAGACAGACAGACAGACAGATACAGAGAGGGAGGGGACGAAGGCCCATTCCTTTCATTACAAGCCAGACGCGAAAGGGGCATTGACGCGGAAATGCCTTTTGACAAAGAGGGCAAACATCAATCGCCGTCACGAGTCCTCCTGAAAGCTGGACACCAAGAACGACACACACACAGACGGTCTACCGCTCAACCGACCGAAGAGGGAGTGCCTGAATCGCCTGTGAGTACAGGAGCTGCACGACGGGCCCCAAGTTATCGCAAAGTGCCTGAATCAGGACTGACGCCAGGGGCGTTCTCCTTTCTGACACCACCACCCCGGCACAGCACACAGTCAGCACTGCCAGTGCATGCAGAGCCGAGACCTCTACCGGGTCCTTTGCAGGGACTAAAATTGTGGGCCGTCCTCCGACCTTGGACCTGTCGGCGATTCGTCCCGTGACTGCTGCAGGGGGGCCCTCTACCATCGTCTTGGGTCCCGCCCCTGGTGCGGCATCAGGGAATGAGGGCTGGAAGAAGAGCCCGCCTGCTGCGTGTGCGAACGCCTCAGAGGCGGGGGGGTGGGGGGGGGCGAGATCGAAGAGAGACGGGTGGAGGGCTGTTCGGTTTTGGGTGTGGAATATTCGCCCTGCCATCTGGCAGCAGAGGTGGACCAAATCTGCGAGATCCTTTTTGAACTGCACAGACAGACAGGGAGAGAGAGAGAAACAGAGAGACAGAAGAGAAAGCGTATATACTCAAAATGATAGCAAGTAAGAATAAACTCACCCTGTGCAATATTTACTGAGCTTGTGAGAGGAGCTGCGTTAAGGCAAATCAAAGTCAGAGCTCTGTCAAGAGGCAGCAGAAGAATAAGTCAGATGCAAAGGCAGAAAATAGGTTCTGACTGACTGCCTGACTGACCTTCTTGTCCTTGAGGATTCTCTCAGACCCATGGGAGTGCCTCTGTTGATCGAAACCTTCGAGGACCGCAAGTGTCCAGAGCAAAGAGAGAGGCTGCTTGGACATCGTCAAGACTGTGTGCACAAGTCTAAGGAGAGAGTCCCAAGTTTTCTCTGCACGACCGGAAGACGAGGGGGACCGGGGCTGTCCCTGCCCGTCCCTCTCCTTGTCCTTCCCTCCAGGAGCACCCGCCAATTCTGTCTGCTCTGCTCCCCCCTCGAAGAAATCTGGAGGGACCGTCGACAAGAACGAGTAGGTGAAATGGAAGATGATGCTCTCCCGCTGCTTCCCTGCACTTTCCGCACCGTCTCCTCCCTCTGCCTGGCCCGTCGGTTGCGATGATGAAGAGCTTGACTGTTGTTGAGCGGCCAGTTTCTCCTTTCGGAAGAAATTCTCCAGCGCGTGTGTCACCGCTCCCACCACCTCCCTGAGAAAACATAGAGAGTATACAATTAGACGTGGAGCAAGAACAACAGAAGCACTAGACACGGGCAGACATCGAAAAAGGACACGAGAGGTTCGAAAACTAAAGAGAGAGACACGCCGACAGAAACAACAGTCATCGGCCCCCTCCCTCCCGCACTGACCATGGATTTGCGTCTGGCTTGTGCAGAGCATGGAGAACCTTCAACAAAGGTCCCTGCAGAGCTCTCTGGGGGGGTGCTTGAGGTTGGAGTTGCGGTGTAGAACTCTGTCTCCCTGCCCCGTCTACCACCAGAGGCTCCCCCCCCAGAGCCTGTGCTGCCTCAGGAAGAGGAATGTTCCCCCCCGGTCCGACTACGTTGACGGGGTTACTCCTAGAGGAGGGAGGGAACAAAAAGCAGTCGTGCCAAACAGACAGGCACCCCTCCACAAAGACCTGGGGGAAATGGCCAAACACAGTGCTCAGAAGGCGTACCACTTTTGCCCAGAGTTCCTCTCTGTTTCGGGCAACGTCCAAATCTGCCTTCTCTTCTCTCTCGTTCAGAGCTGCAGGGTCCCTCATGAAGCTCTGACGATTCGTGGCGCCACCCACATCCCCCTCTCCAGGACCGAAGGCGGAGGCGCCCACTTCTTCAGCGAGTACTGCCGCAGGTGGTGCCGCCGCCACTGCCCCGACGCACGCCCTGATGATATTCGGGATTTCCTCGAGGAAGGGTCGGGCAAGCTCGACCGTCTCCCTGTCTGCTCTCTCCTTCTCTGAGGCTTTTGTGTTTCCCCCCACGATGCCCAGACTCAAGAGTGTCAATGCAGAGAAGGTCGGAACCGGCTCTGCGTCTGCGTGGGAGGCAGAGGACGCTGCGTACTTCGTCAGCAGACGCGCAACGACCCCGTCCAACCCTGTCATCAATCGAAGAACGATCACAGGATTCGCTCTGTATGCGTGCCTGCATCCATCCATCCAATCACAGAAGGAAGGCCAACCAGGAACTTTGAAAAACCGCGCAGCAATGCACAAAACTCTCGGGGCACGGTAGAGAAGGAACCAGGGCGGCACAGTTACTTGGGGAGAGAAGGAAAGAGAGAGAAAGAGAGAGAACAATGGTCGTTGAAATCAAAGCTGACAGACAGAAGACCACCACTGATCGCAAGCACCTTTTTCTTCCTTTGTCTGTTGCACGTGTGCATTTCCTCTACATAAAATATTAACATAACATCGCACAAGTTGATTCAAAGAAAACCTTCACCAAGCCCCTTACGGACTTACTGGTTGATCAGATCGCAAAAGTTCTCCACAAGAGAACAGCAGACACCACGGAATCGAGAGTCCGGCAAGTACCTGCACTCACCCACGCATTATGAATCAATGAATGGATACAAAGGGCGTGATCGAACGGCAGGCCACTGATCTATCTGCCATCAGAGTGAGTGCCCTTCCCGTGCACCCAATTCCTCAACCAAACCTCGATCGAGAAAAGGCCAGAAACAAAATACAGAGACAGAAAGAAACGAGGACGTCCTTCTCGATTCCACGCAAACAGAATCCCTCTTCATCTCTCTGCCATGCAAGCTGACTTGATCGCAAAAACGATGAAGTTCACAAAGTGCCCAAGAGGCGCCGAGTCCAAATCCCCCCCATGCACGACTGTGGGTCTGCCTCCATTCTCCTCTCCCTCTCCGTCTCCCTCTGCGTCTGGATCTGCAGCATAGGTCACATGGAGGCCCTTCAGGAGGGTGGGGATCAGCATTTCCGTCTCTGCCACTGGTCTCAGTGCCTGCACCGCCTGGGCTTTTTCGATCATATTCTGTGCAAGCAGCGGGAAGTTTCCGTGAAGGATTCGGTACCTGCCAACCACAGTCACACCCCCAGCCATTGGCACAGGGGGCGAAGAGACAGCAAGAGAGGAACCCAAACCACCCGCTTGGCCCAGTGCGGCAGCTGCTGCCTGGGCAGCCTTATTATCATCGACAAGCGTGTCTCTCTGCGTTGGTTCTGCTCGGAGAGTCGGCCTTTCCTCTTCCCCTATTTTGGATGCGGCGTGCCCCATTCCCTGCAGGGCAGAGACTGCCTGCTGGGGGCTGGTGACCAGACTCAGTTCGGATCCGGGAGGGGGCGCCAGAGGGAAAATTGGGGGGGGGCGGCTCTTCTTCGAGAAGAGCGCCGAGGTGTCGTGGTGGGAGTTGACGAGGACAACTCTCAAGAGCCCCAGGAGTTGAACTTGGAGAACGAAATTGCCGTCGCTGATTACCTGCACACACGCACAATTGTGCATCCATACAGAGACTGATATACACGCCTTTAGATCTGCCTGTGTACTCAGGAGAAAGCAGGAAGACACAAAGTGCACAAAGAAAAGACTAATTGAGCCAGTGAGGAAAGAAAGAAAGAGAGAGAGAGAGAGAGAGAGAGAAAGAAAAAGATAACAAAATACTGTCTACAGACACAACCCTTTTCCCTCTCCCTGTCCACCCTCTCTCTGCCCACCTTTGCCAACACTTCCAGAAGAGGTTCTGCCAGGAAGCAGGAGATCTGCTTGGCACGCCACGAGTCTCCCAACTGAGACAGGAATGTCTTCAGGAACTCCGTCGCAGCCACCCGCACAGGCCCATTCAACGCCGCCCAGTCCTCTGTCTCCGTCTCCATCCTTCCGTCTTTCCGGTAAGGCGTCAAACCATCCTCCATCTCCACAGACTTGGTGCGGGACCTCTGGGCAGCCACTGCTGCCGCCGTGCCTCCCTCCGAAAGCGCGCGGTGGAACGCTTCTGATGTTGCGCTCTTCAGAGATCGCGAGGGGTACGCCCCCCCCTCTGTGAGCTCATCTGACCTATCTGCCGAAACCTCTCCCTGAATGAATCTCAGAGCTGTGACGGCAACTAGATCAAGGTAGTCAACCACCGGCATGTCATGTGCCATTGCCAGAGGAACTATCGGAAAGGAAGCGCCTGTCGAAAGGCGGGACTGACCCGCCACTCCCCCCACACCCCGACTGAGGCGCCGCCCTGGAGGGCTGGTGCTTTCCAGGTAGGCCCCCAGTTGGATCGTCTCGGAAGTTCCTTCCTTCGGGTCTTCAACTCCTCCGCCTGCTGACTGCGGAGGCGCCTGGTGGGGTGTCACAGTTCCCCCTCCCCCCCCTCCTGCGGTCGAGAGAGTCGACTCCCTTCTCTGTTGCGCTGTCTGTTTGGAGTTCATTTCCAGAATATGGTCGGATATGTACGTGTTCTGCATCTGCTGTACCAGGAGGAGGGGTTCCGACCTGACGAGAGCCGCAAGCTTCTCGAACATATAGAGAACACGAGCGGCATCAAAAGGCTGGAGGTAACACCGCTTGGGAGGGGGGGAGCGGACGGTGTCCTCATGGAGGAGTTCTCTGAAGATGGGGTCGAGGATGTGATGGACGTGGAGAGAGGCTGCCTGAGTAAGCCAGGATCTCGAAGCGTGTCGAATGGCAGGCTCCGGAGCGTCGAGGGTGTCCAAGACCAATTTCATTGCGGTTGGGAATACCTCGAGGATCGGTCTGTGGAAGTGAGAATATTTCCAGAGCACAGCGTACCTCTTGACCGCCTCAAGACGGACAGAGGACTGTGAGGAGACGCAGCTGGCCGCAATCACCCGGAGAATGATGTCCTGAAAAAGACAAGGAAAGAAGGGAACGAGGAGCACAGACAGTCCATCGGCTAGTCAGTTAGCTGGTTAGAGTCGTGGCGACACAACGAGAAAAAGCAAAAATACGCTATGCGGAAGAGCTAGGTATCAGCAGCAACTCCTTGCAGTCTTGCAGTTGACGCACACGTGCGAAGTCAGAAACGATTTCCAGGCTCTCTTGCAGTCTTCGAAAAGAAGAAGGGCGCTCCTTAGTACGGGACTGACCGGCCGCAAGGGTTCGCACAAGTGGTGCAGTTCGAGAAGCAGAGACACCTGACAGACAGAAGACAAAGAAGACGAATGAAGAGCACAGACAGAAAGAAGGGGATGCAAACAGGCAGAAACCAGCAATTGAGACGACAAAAAGAAGGATGAAGCAGCCAACGAGCATATCGACACTGATGAATTAGAGCGCAAATCAATTTGTTCTTTCAACGGAGAAGCCACCAGAAAATGAAACGGACGAAGAGGCAAAGACACAAACACAGCGTCGCTGACCACTTCCGAGTGTGACCCTGCAAATTCGTCTCCAAGACAGTTCCAGAGATGCTTTGCGACATTCTGCACAGACAGACAGACGAGTTGGGGGAGGGGATCCAGCTTCCTTCAAAGCGGAGGATAAAAAGGAAAGTGGGCGTTTCATGTTTCTTTCAGTTTCTTTGAATTTCAAGCTACCTTCTCAGCCTGCTTTGTGTCTCCCAATGATGCTGACTACACGTGCTGACGCAGGGAACGGTGGAGAGAAAGGCTTCACGATCTTCTTGACCTCCCTGTGAACACAAAACAACTTGAACAGATAGAAATGGAGAGCAAACGATGGCCAGCAGAGAGGAAGAGAGGGATAGCGCAAGAACAAAAGAAGACCGACAGACAGAAGAGAACAAAAAAGCAAAAAGAGGAGAGGACCGACAGACAGACATCGCAATGGTAGGTATCCAGGATCACAAAGTTCCTCCTCACGGGGCTCAATCCCTCCTTCAGGATCTCTGTGAACGTCCGCACAGCACGACCACTAACTTGGACTTCCCGAAGCTGCACAGACAGACAGACGGATATACAGACAAACCAAACCACCAACAACAGAGCAGAGAGGACACAAGGCATATTGAGGATTGTAGAAAGAAGAGGGGTACACGCATGCACGTAGGATAAAGGACACGCTTGTCGTTGAGACGCAAGCGAGACCAAAGAAGCAAGCTGCTTTTCAACAAACAAGCACGTTTTCGTTGATCAAGGGGAAAAAACACTTTGCCAAAAGAAACAGCAAGATCAAAACAGACTGCACCTGCACATACATCTGAGCCTGCCTGTGCCCTCTGACTGACCTGACAGCATTTGAGGATAGAGACCAGCCAAGGAGGCACCTCGAACCAGGGAGAAGATCCGACGTCGGCAGTCGTCAGAAGCTGCTGCTGAGCCTTCAGCAGACCGATCTGCACCCCCACATTCATTCACATACGGTCAGGAAAGAAGAGATGCTGAGAAATAATCATGCAGGAAGGACGCTTCTTTCGGTTTTGACTCTTGCACGCACCCGCTCATTGATTCAGGTCTACTGTCTTCGAAGAAAATTTCGATTCTTCTTATCTGCGCACGCACATTGACAGAAACATTGCACACGCCCATAAAGGCGAAACCGATGCCTGTAGACACACTCCGACCGACCGACCGACCGACCAGCAAAGACGAAAGAATCTCGAACGCCGGGAGCACGCCCTCTTTCTCAGCAGCCTTTTTGGAATTCTCTGCAATTCCCTTCGTTGCCACATCCTGCATGCATCCATCGATCCATCCACACATGCATGCACATAAAGATACATGAACAGTACGAGGAAGGGGGGGGGGGGAGACAGAATGGATTGCTGTGCACACAGGTTGACGAGGCTGCAAAGAGCTAGAAGGGAAGAGGAGAGATCCAAATCAGAAGGCCTCAAGACGTCCAGAATAACTTCCACCAACAGTTCAATGCAGTGACAGTCCCGCCCATGCTCATCCCTCTACCGCCCCAGCCACCCACCTGCACGTAAAGAAGAAAGTCCGACATCGCCTGCACGAACGCCGACTCGCTCCTCACGAGGGCCTCTGGAGCAGAATCTTGCCAGAGGGGGGACACATTCGGGCTGTAGGCAGAGCCAGAGGAGGCGGGGGGAGCCTCGCTGGGTTTTCCATCCACCCCAGATGATGCAACTACCCCCCCTTCTATTGGAAGCGTTGGTCCTCCCTCTGCTCCTGTAGGCGGAGACGGCATGAGGGTTTCCTTCTCCCTCTCTCTGTTTGGTTGGGGGTCTCCGGAAGCCTCTCGGAGCTGTGCGATGTGTGCTGCTTGTTTTGTGGTCAGAGAGGAGGTGAGTGAGGCTGTGAAGGTGAGGAAGTCCCTGAGCCTCGGCAGTTCCTCAACTGAGGGCGCCAGCGTTGCGAAGGCCCTGAAGAGAGCAGAGACGCAGACGGAGAGCGGAGAAGAAACCGTAGAGACATCGATGGAGAGAGAGGCAAAGCGTCCCAAAAGATTAAGCACACATAATATTTAGATGAACAGAGAAAGACAGAGAGAATAAGCACAGAACAAAGTACAC
Source organism: Chromera velia (assembly GCA_018398765.1). Classification (NCBI taxonomy): domain Eukaryota; family Chromeraceae; genus Chromera; species Chromera velia. Next base: position 7,512 of record JAHBMJ010005947.1, on the reverse strand, counting down.
CCAATGGAAGGCCCCTTCACCTTCCCTCCAATTCTGCTCCTGCTCCTGCTTCTCTGTCTCTGTCTGTCTGTCTGTCTGTCTGTCTCTCTCTCTCTCTCTCTCTCTCTCTCTCTCTTTCACACACACACACACACCACAGACGCACCTGAGAGCTCTGGAGAGAACATTGTAGAGGTTCCACAACAGGGTCGCTGCGTCCACATCGACCAGCAGTTCATCGAGGTACATGGACGATAGCTGCAGAGTCCCTAGAGACTGGGCGGTGTCGTGACGACCCAATTGCTCCTGCAGGCGGGAAGGCATTGAACAGAAGAGAAGAAAGACAGCGAGATAGAAGAATATATCAACATACAGCTGTGCGGCAACGGGAGCAACTGGGCGATTCCTTCACTGCACTCGTTGTCTCATGGAAGGCGCCCGGGAAGCCAGAGAGACCCACAGGCACAAAAAAAAGATGTCCAACCAACCCCCCCCCCCTTCCCACCTGAAGGAGGGAATCCAGAGATTCCCAGACCCAAAGAGGGTCCGTCATGGTGGGGGCAAAAAGCCTCTGGGCCTCCTCCACGATGCTCAACCGCCAGGGTTTGTCGGGAGTTGTTTGCCTGCAGTGTGTCGCACAAAATGGAAGAGAATAAAAGATGATTGATTGGCAGATTCGCTGTGACGTCAGTGTCGGAAAAGCTGAGAGAGAGAGAGTAAAGGGGAAGCTGTCCGACCTGTTTCATTGCGAGTGGCCGGGAAAAGACGTCGTCATCCGGGACATATACTGGAAAGAAAAACAAGATTCTCACTCACTTCAAAAGTCGACACATGCGTGTCAATTAATTCATATGTGCCTATTCATTTTCACTGCATCGCACATTCTCTTCGGCGCTTCTTCAAAAGAAGGTGCAGGTTTGCCTCGAAAGAAATCACGAGATCGAAAAACTCTGTCGCTTCCTTTTTTTTTTTTACCAACCGTTGTACATATTCCAGCACCGCCACGTTGAGGGGCCGCATAAGGAGAGGGGCACTGCCCTCCGCCTCTGTGCAGACGAGTTGGAGGGTCCTGAGGGGCTCCTTGGCTGTTGCCTCCATTTGAGGCCCCGGCATCTCCCTTAACTCATCCGTCACGGCAGCACACAAAGAGTCCCGCACGTACTCCCGGAAGTAGGTGAGGTCTCCAGAGGACCCGTCGCTGGCCTCTGCTTGATTCGTCATCCAGCGCAAAAGTCTCCTGCATCCATGCGGCAAATTCAAAAAGAAAGAAAAGAAGCATGTCCACTGAACTGTGTCGCTTATCGCAGAGTATGTCAAAAGCGGCACTAAAGATGCACAGAGGCAGGAGAAGGGAAGCGGCATTTGTGCATGAGATCCTTTTGAGCGACCTTTTTCGTTTCTTCCCCCCCTTCTTTCTGTGGGTGGAGACGAGAACGATTGTGCCGACACGACGAGTGTTCAAAACGGGACTTCGCACCTTTTGCGTCTTGTCTGCTTTCACCATTTTGGAAGCAAGAACTGCGTGCCTGCCGGCCAACTTGCCTGACTGTCCAAAGACCGATTGATTGGGTCTGTCCGTGAGACACATATGCAAGGGAGAGGGCGAATAGCCAGCGCAGAGAGAGACGGTGGGACAAGCTGACTGACTGACCTTGTGAGAGACCACTCTCTTTGGTGAAAGAGTCTCAAGGACGCTCTCAAGAGCCGTACCTGTAAAAACAAAAAAAGGGAAATCCGAGAAGGCTTTTTTGTTTCTATTGGTCATCGGAAGATTACATGAAATTCACCCTGCAAAGCTCTCGAGAATCAGAAAGCGTGTAAGACCCTGGATGGAAGGCAGGAGATGTGCTACTGCTCTGAAGCCGTATTTCGTTCCTAAAACCAGAGCCCGGACGTTCTTTCTGGAGGGAGAAAAGGACAGGAGCAAAGAGAAAATTTGAGAGGAAGTGAAACCTTTGATCTGATGTGGGCGGGATTTGTCACCCTGTCCTTGTCGCTTTGTGGTTCGACTGCAGCTAGGCTGACCTTGTTGACTGTGTCCAGCACGGTTTCGGTGGAGAAGGGAAAGTGTTTGATGAGCACGTCGAGGAGTTTCCTCTTCACGAGCTCATTCGAGTCCTCAAAAACAGACTCGAGGGAACGGAGGACCAAGACGTCCAAAGCGGGAAGAAGCTCCGTGATGCGTCGAAGCGGAAGAGTGGCAAGTCCTGGCGACAGTTTCTCGTCCAGAACCTGATCGATGGAAAGGAGGTTATATGAAACAACAATAGATTCATTCATCGGTCCTTGTTCGTTTCTTTGTTCGTTTCCATGTCTTGAGGTCATTGTGTAAAGTACCAAAAATCGCTCATTGTTGAGTCACAGCTATGATTCTCTTTCTGCAGGACAACCAACAACCACCCAACCAGAAAGAACAAAAGAGAAACAAGCTGACAAAAGAGATCGACGATCCCAACCACAACAGCGCAAAACAATTCAGTTAACACACAAATGTGCACCCATTCATGAATCACCCGTTTGAAAACGTGCACTGCGTGTGTGAGAGAGAAAATAACAAAACAACCAAGAGAAGAACCAAAGAAAGAAACAAGAGACAGAGAGAAAGAAGAGGGGCGGACCAACCGTCAATGCAGGAAGGCGGACTCTCGAAGTTCTGCAGAAGAGTACGAACAAACGATTCGTTCAGGCAACAGAAAAGAAACGGACGTATGAATGAACGTGGCGCTCTTGCGAAAGGAGGGAAACTCACAAATATCCAAACAGAGGAAACCGTCCGGGCGGAGCGAACACTGAGAGCCAGACAGGCAGGCTCGCAGGCCGCTTCGCAGGCAGAGAGGCAGACGAGTGAGTAAGTAGAAGAGAGCAACCCCTCGATCGAGAACGAGTTTAGCAGGCAGAAGCATGAGCCCCCCCACCTCCTCCCTCAGAGTTTCTCCCTCCCCCCTCCCACCTGAGGATGACAAGCCAGAGTGCGCACATGAAGTGGGACTCCCCGACTCCCTCCGAGATCTGCTGCAGAGTTGAGAAAACCCTGCTTGCAGGGAGAGACAGAGACAGAGAAGTAGGCAGGCAGGTAGGGAGTCAAGAGGACCGAACCCGCACATGCAAAAAAATATGAACGAATCCGAGGGGAGACCCGGTTCCCTGGAGCAAAGGCGCAGGACACTACAAGACTGGCGACTAAAAAACGGCCGTCTAGAGAGGAGAAAGATAACGAACGGGGCATCAGAGGAAAGGAGAGGAAGAAACAAAAAAGACACAGATAACAGAAATCAAGAGCAAATTAGTGGGAGTACATGGAGCCTCACGCCCCCTCTTTGCCGCGATCCAGCTTTCCTCTACCCCATTTTTCTCAGAAGCCGTTCTACTGAATGCAGATTGTGTCTTTTGCTCACATACAGGACTCGCTCACTCACTCAATCCTTCACTCACTCACTCACTCACTCACTTCTCATAAGAGTCGCTCTTCTCATCCTCCACCCCAGGGAGCAGGGACACCAAGAGGCCTGCAAGCATGCATGCATGCATGGACAGACAGATCCAGAGAGCAACCATCCCCAGTGAAACCACGAAGAGTGACTGGATTGCACGACCGAAGGCATAAAACAGGAAAGAACAAAGAGGAGAGGGGACACCAGCGAAGTGTTTCCCGCCAGGACGTGCGTGTTCATTCAGTGTGGATGGATGGATGCATGGATGGATGGATGGATGGATGGATGGAGAGTGAGTGGATTGAACAGAACTTTTCGTCTTCGATCTCTTCCTTCTCATTGTAGCAAGCAATTTCATCCTCTGCATCTTCAAATGCAGACCGCATCAGAAAAAAGTACTGAGGGAAGAAAGCAAAGCAAGCTGGTTCTAGCACTTCGGGTAAAAGAAGTTCCATCATTTCAGCCCGTCAAGCCCTTCTTTGTCCTTTGGTACAAAGAATCAGAGGACTGCAAACTGACCCGATAGGCACGGAAGGAGTCGGTCTCCTGCGAGAGGGAACAAAAAAGCGACGCGAGTGGCACAGACCTCATTCTTTTCATTGGTCCATTGGCAATTCATTCATGCAAGTGCAGGCGCCATATCCTCCCTCTTGCTGGAATGGCGGACAGAAGGCAGAACAAGTGGCAAGCTAACCGCTGAATGAAAAATACCTCAGCAGAAAAGAACACGCAAAGACATCCATTTTGCGTCAGAAGAACAAAGAAAAAAGACATTCATTCCCAAGCACAAACACAAAGCCAACTAACACAAGATCAGCAAACAACTTGCAAAGACGCAACACAAGAGAAAGGAGAAAGAGGTCACAAATCCGGGAAGCCTCATTGCACTAGGTCTTGTCACATCGTGATACACTCGTTCTGTCAAGATGACTCTCAACAAAATTCACCTATGGTCCCTCCACTTACAATTGACTCCCTGACTGCCTGACTGACCCAGAGGAAGAAAATACTGTTGAATTACGTGGATGAAGATTGGTTTCACCTGCAGACGACACGTACACGAGATAGATGCACACGATCAGTCAACGTATGCCCCTAGACTGTGCATAAATTCTGAATGGAAGATCTCGTGGAAATCCTACAGAGTCCCGTGACACGGAGACTAGCAGGTAAGCAGACGCTCAGGCAGTAGCTGTACACTCCCTCACGGACCCTCAGAACTCTCAGAAGGCAATTGTTTCCCTTCTTCGCTCCCTGTCCTTGCTTGCGCTCTGTCCCATTGTGTGCCCCTTCACTCTTGTGGAGAATTTCTTCTACCTCATTGTGTTCAGAAGCCTCCTTTCAGCATACCGGACGTTCTTTCTCAATCGGCCGGTCAATTCGTATGCTCATCCGTCGCACGGAGCCCAGGACAACAAATGTTTAAACCATGCATCTTTCCTCTTTCTGATACAGCGTCCCCCCTCTAGCCCCCTCTCCGAAGGTACACACACACACACACACACACACACACACACACACACACACAATGAGGTGCGTGCTGACATGAGTGGCGGCGTTTGAGAAGAACGGAAAGAGACCGCTGCTGTACGTAGCCAGGTCTTCGCTCAACCCTGCTGCCTGCAGGCATCAGAAAAGAAGAAAAAAAGAAAAACCCAACCGATCGATCAATTCCTTCTCATAACAAACACACGAAAGAAGCAAGGGAGGGAGGGAAACAAGACCGAAAGTCATCAGCCAACAGCCATCCTATCTTCTGGCTCCTCAGTTTCCAATATTGGCGTTTCACATGTGTTCCTCCCACAAGACCGGTCCCCCATGTTTGACAAACCACTGCTAGGGAGACGCCCAACCTTTCTCTCTCTCCCTCTCCCCACCTGAATCAAGTCGAAAATTGCAGCGTAGGTTTCCAGCGTCTTCACATGGACCCCACCTGAACACAGGCAGACATACGCACAGCACAAAGACATAAACGCAAACGATCGACCACAGGAAGAGCGAAAGATACTATGCCCCCGCAAACTGCATCAGTCTCTCAGTTCCCACCCTCACCGAGGTAAACTCCCTTCCCACAAGGACCAAGATTCAGGAACACGCTCAGTTGCGGCTTCTAGACAGCGAAAAAACTTCGAAAGGCAACCGAAGTGCGTGATCACCAAAGCCTGCATGAGCTTATCTAATGACAACTCCGTCTCCCCCCACGCGGCCCCGCACTGACTCGGGAGGCTGGGATTCAGGCACTGTGCCAGGCGCTTTGCGACCACCTCCTTGAACGGAAGAGGACAGGGAGCCAGCGGACGGCACCGCTGAATGGACTGCAGTGGATAGAAGTGAAGAAGGATAAGGGGTTCTTAGGGTCACACATGCAGTGAACCTAGCTAGGCGTCAGGAACGGTCCTGTCAGAACTGAAGGGAGGGGAAGGGGCAGGCCTGCCTACTTTGTGGAGCTTTTGAAGACAATTACTTAGGTCTGCCCACTCCTTGGCCTTCTCGAAGGCCTGGAGAACGTTCTGGATCTCCTGTTCAAGGCGCCGCCGCTCCGTTCGAGCGGTGCGTTCTGCAGTGGAAGGAGGGCGAACATGGAAGGATGTGAACAGGTATGATGCGGATCACCATAGCAGACCCTTACAGTAGGGAAGGCGTGTCTAGAAGAGAACCATGTGGGGGCGCTGACTGGCTAGAGGAGGAGACTGACCGTCCATCGCTGTGCGATTGAAGCCAAAGATGCACTGCGGTCAAAAGATATTGATTACGATCGAAAGCTGCTGTCGAAGAGAGAACAGCACAGCTTACGAGCAAAGACAGGGCTCATGCAGAAGACTCCTACTGCGCTTAGCTAGATCGGAATCATCTCTGAGCACTTCCAGAATGCGTCGATCCCTCGATCTAGCCCCAGCTCGTCAATCGACCATGGCACCATGCAGAAGATTCGACTCTTCTGAATTGCATGGACCGTCGAATCTGGCTGATTCATGGCTGATTCACAGACTGTGTCCATCTTTCCGGCGGCGCGCGCTGCTGCGCCGGCCGGCCGGGCTGGGGGCAATCCGGCCTTGCGCCAAATTTACGCTTTCCCGGGCCTTCGGGCCCCGCAAAGCCACGTCTCTTCACGTCTCCTGCGCGAGACGCCACCACAAAAAACGCATGGAAATCTCGAAAGACCGCTCGGAAGACCTTTCTCCATCACCTCGACACGCTACACTTTTGTCTTCGTACGCCCTGATCCCTTGACTGCCTGCTGCACATATACATCTGTGTATTAATATACGCATAGGCTGTTTGTTGTTTCGAGAGCATCTTTGTCACACGAAACCCTCCTGTTACGTGAAGAAGTAAAGAATGAAGTTTGCTGCTCTCGCTTCCCTTTTCGTCCTCGGGGCCTTCGCCCAGGACGCCGCTCCTGCCGAGACTCCGGCAGCCGCCCCTGCTGTTGCAGCTGAGCCCGCTGCTGCTCCTGCTGAGGCTCCCGCCGCCGGTGCCCCCGCCGATGAGGTTCCCTCTGAGCTCCCCATCGAGGAGGAGTATGAGCTGACCCCCGAGGAGGAGGAGCAGATGGAGATGGAGGAACTCGAGGCCATGGACATGGGCCTTCCCCTTGAGGTCAGACCCCCCAGACTCCCACCACCACTCTTTCTCCTCTTCTTCCTCTGCCTGGCTTGCTGTTTTTGCCTCTGCGGGAGTGGGAAGGGAACCTTTCGCGAAGTCTCCCGTGTGTCCAAAAGTCGTGTCCCGCCATGTCTCCCCCACCTCACCTCCCCTACCTCCCGTTGTCCTCTTGCACAGGCAGTGGGTGTGCCTTGCCTCGTCTGTAGGTATTCTGGACTGACTTGCCGCTTTCTGCTTCGCTTCCTTCGCTCTTCTCGTCCCTCACGTTCCTTCCTCCCGTCTCCCTCCTGTTGCAGCCCGTGATGGTGAAGGACACCGTCTGGATCCCCTCCATGACCTACGAGCCCCTCGTCGACGAGAAGGGCACCCCCCTCACCGTTGAGGAGTTCGACGCCATGATGCACGAGGGACACGGTCAGCAACCCCACGCTCTCTAGTGACACCTCCGCTGCTTCCGCCCTCCCAACGTAGCTTCCTCAGCCCAGCCCTCCCCCCC
>JAHBMJ010005946.1:58055-61095 GCA_018398765.1 Chromera velia | reverse complement strand
TCACCGATCACTCAAGACAGAGAGGACAGAACCTGGACTTACGTCATCTCACAAACTGTTCTCCTTCACTCCCCCTGCTCCCCCCCCCTGTACCCCCTCATGCACCCCATCTCCCATCTCATCCCCAAAGGTCCAAAGATGAGTCCTATGCTCTCCTATCCGTGCCCTTCCCCTGTGCCTTCTCGAATCTCTCACACAAAAAGAAAACGGATGCAGGGTCCAAGGGCAAAGAGCAGGAGCGAAAGAAGCAACAACTAGATGTTCCCAACAAAAATGGAATCGCATCTCCTTGCAGCTTCCTGCTTCCCTACTCTCTCTGTCTCGCCAGCCCATGCTCCGTTTTTCAGAAATATTTACACCCACCAAGAAAGACTCTCCCAATGGCAGTGTCTCACTGCTTTGTCCCCTTTTCCGTTCCCTTTTCACTCCGCCTGCGCAAGTCCTTTTGTTGTTTTGTTATTTCTGAAATGCAGCAGCATGGTGAAGCAACGGAAAGACAGAAGAAACAGATCGATAACGCTACCCCACCTCAAGCTCAATAACTTGACGCCTCTCTATCCATCTTGAACTCTGAGAAAAATAAGGCTTCGTGAATTCTTACTCGCTGCCACTTCTGCAAGCCTGCAACCTTCTCATCCTCCCCATCCCGCAGCTGTCAATGCAGCGTCCCCCTCATAGTCTTACGGAACCTCTTTTCTTTTCAAGGTGAGTGCATATTGATTGGAAGGAGTCGGAATTCCACAACTGACATCATGAATCTTTTCCGTGTTGCATGCTGCACAGACCTGTCTTCCCTGTCCGTGCTCACAGATGCTCTTCTCTCCGCACGCTTTGCAACGTGAGCGCCGTCGACCGTGGTCAGAGATGCTCGCACCTCCGCACTCTTTGCACTGAGAGCGAATACGACCGTGCTCACACATGCTCCCACCTCCGCACTCCTTGCAATTAGAGCGCCGTCGGCCGTGCTCACAGACGCCCTTCCCTCCGCACTCTTTGCACTGAGAGCGCCGTCGGCCGTGCTCACATATGCCCTTTCCTCCGCACTCTTTGCACTGAGAGCGCTGCGGGCCGTGCTCACAAATGCTCGCACCTCCGCACTCCTTGCACGAAAAGCGGTGTCGGCCGTGTTGACATATGCCCTTCCCTCCACACTCCTTGCAACGTGAGCGAATGCGACCGTGCTCACAGATGCTCCCACCCCCGCACTCCTTGCACTGAGAGCGAATGCAACCATGCTCACAAATGGCCGCACCTCCACACTCCTTGCAATGAGACCACCGTCTGCCGTGCTGACATATGCCCTTACCTCCGCACTCCTTGCACGAAAAGCGGCGTCGGCCGTGTTCACATATGCCCTTCCCCCCGCACTCTTTGCACTTAGAGCGCTGTCGACCATGCTCACAAAGGCCCTTCCCTCCACACTCTTTGCACTTAGAGCGAATGCGGCCGTGCGCACAGATGCTGCCACCTCCGCACTCCTTGCACTTAGAGCGAATGCGGCCGTGCGCACAGATGCTGCCACCTCCGCACTCCTTGCAACATGAGCGAATGCGGCCGTGCTCGCATATGCTCGCACCCCCGCACTCCTTGCAACGAGAGCGAATGCGTCCATGCTCACAAATGCCCTTCCCCCCGCACTCCTTGCACTTAGAGCGCTGCCTGCCGTGCTCACAAATGCCCCCACCTGTGCACTCCCTACAGTAAGAACGCACATTTCCATGTTCACAGATGCTCGCACCTCCACACAGCTTGCATTTGTTGCGCGCCTGTCCACGAAAACAGAGAATCTGCGAATGGCGATTCCCTCTCCCTTCTCCTCCCTCCCCCTCTCGGCAATCATCCTGAAAGGTAACCGCTCTCCCTTCAGACGTAAGGGGGGCGGAGTCGGAAACAGACACACTCAACCGACGGTGCTTCTTCTCTCGCAACACACCCTCATCTTTCCCCTGCAAGGCATACCCACCTCTCCCACCCGCGCAGTCACCCACTTGAATACGATTGCACTCGGCTGCATCATCATGAGGGAGTGCACTCTCAGACCGAGGACGCTTCAAGGAAATCACTCGTGCCCTCTGCCCCCCTTCATCCTTCTGTCCATCACGATCGCATTCATGGGGACGCAAATGGGTGGAGGTCGGTTTGTGAGAGGGAAGCACTCTTTTGTCGGTTTGGGCATTAGTGGATGGACGTTTTCTGTTGTCAGTTTGGGTGTCAACAAATGGACGGCTGCAGACACCCGACGAATTGAGACGAGGAGAACACATGCCCATCCTCCTCCGATCGCATTCCCCCCCTCTCTGACTCTCTCACACCGTTTCTGCCCGCATCCCTTCCTGTCTGACTGTGAAACCCTCTGAACTCCGCAGCTGATTCCAAAGAACAGATGGGGACTTCTGAGGTGCTCTGTTGTTCATCGGTGCTATGGAACATTCGGGAGTCTCTCTGTGTCCCCTCAAGCGAATCAGTCGGAGACACTCTCTCTGACTCTCGACCAGACGGGACATGATCATGGTCATCCTCCGAGCGCGAGTGCTGCTCGGTCTCTCTGTCCGTCTCGACAGGGATCAGCCCGAGCTGCACACTCTCAGGGACACCCCATTCCACTGATATCCCGATCATTTCCGTTCTCTGTTGCTCTGCCCCCCCTTCTGTACCGATATGGATTCTGTTATCACCCCTCTCTCCGACCTCAGAGCAGCCAGGAAGAGGAGGAGCACTAATAAGACGCACAACGCGGAAGTCCCCACCCTTCAGCGGCTCCAGACACACAAGGCTGTCGGCATCCGGCAGCTCAGGCCGGTTGATGGTGTCTGGGACTGCAATCAGTCGGAACTTCACTTCTGACACACTCATTCTCCCCACCCCACCCTCCATCCCCATTCCATCTCCAGAGGCACCCAACGGGGACTGTGGGAGATTCACCTTCACCTCATCCGACACCCACCATGGATGCTCACACGGTGCACGTCTCAGAGACAACGCACCGCCCAATTCCCACCCACCCAACTCAGGACAATCTCCCACCACCAGAACGCGTTGG
>JAHBMJ010005946.1:50555-53055 GCA_018398765.1 Chromera velia | reverse complement strand
TGTAGCCTTTCTGGGTCTGACAACCGCTTTGTGACGCCCGGTCCGGACCCTGCGCCAGACCTCGGCCCGGCTTGTCCTGGTCCGGCCATGGTGATGGCCAGCCCCGGCCCGACACGAACCCAGACTGTCCTCTCTATCCGTCGATCCCCCATACAAGGCATGCATAATTGAATCAGCAGCAAGCAATGTAACCGATATGCTCTCTCTATTGCTTTCCGTACATGCCTCTCTCACACCTCGCCCCAAGCCATCACATATCCCCCGGTGGCACTGCCGTGCAACTCCAGTGTGGTACCCTGCACCTCACCCCTCCAAGCCCCTAGAGCGACTGACCAAAGAAACAAAAGAGGTAGCCAACTGAGCTCCAGCTTCCCAACGCATACACAAAGAAGCCTTAAAGCCTGCATCCAGACAGACAGTATGAATAGAATGAGGGCAAGAAAGAAAAAGAGGAGTGGGCATCTCTCTGACAGAATGCAACCGCTTGCCCAGCGTAACATAAAGAGACGTTTACGGCCAGACTCACCAAAAATCCCAGCACAAAGAGCTCCAGCTTCCCAACACATATATGAGAAAGCCTTAAAGCCTGCATCCAGACAGACAGTGTGAATAGAATGAGGGCTAGAAAGAAAAAAAGGAGTGGGCATCTCTCTGACAGAATGTAACCGCTTGCCTAGCATGACACAAAGAGACGCTTGCGGCCAGACTCACCAAAAATCCCAGCACAAAGAGCTCCAGCTCCCCAATACACACACGAGGAAGCCTTAAAGCCTGCATCCAGATAGACAGTGTGAAGAGAATGAGGGCAAGAAAGAAAAAGAAGGATGGGCATCTCTCTAACAGAATGCAACCTCTTGTCGCCCTTGCACACAGAAACTCGCAATCGCAAACTGACCAGAGAGACGACACGAAAGCAACTCTCCTTCCACACAAAGGGCACGAGGGAGCACCAAACCCTGCATTCACACAGCCAGAATAAAAAGAAGGATGGGTGAATAGAGGAACCCACGTGGATCATTCCCTGACATAAGTTGACCGACTGAAGCCGCGTTGTACCCAGAGATGCCCAACCCTCAACTGACCAAAGAGACGAGACGAACGCAACTCCTTCTACACACCAGAGGCAAGCAAGAGCTCCAAACTCCTGAATCCATACCGTATGAAGAGGAAGGAAAAAGGGTAAACAGATGCATCAACCCAGGTCTTTCTGACGTAACAATTAAAACCCCTTGCCTATACAAAGTGTTGTTTAAAAGGAGACGACAAAGCTCAGCTCACCTCAAAAGTGCAGCCACACTACAGCACCGGTGCACGATCCCCAGCGACAGGCCCACAACAAGTGCACTCTATAGAAAATCTGCATAGCAACGTGGAGCTATAACTGAAGGGAATGAAGCGGGATCTTTTAATTTCTTCCTTGCTCTCTGACAGATGCCTCGGCCTGCAAAAGCATATAATCGGATTTCTACCGTACAGCCAAATATTCGGATTAGGATGCGTGCGTCAGTCAAGCGTGGCAGCCCGCGCGGGCCGGTTGGGGCAGGCCGCGGCACAGACGCACGTACGTATGGCGCGGCGCTGCATGCCACACGCGGCATACACGCAGACCCGCCGGCCCGGCCTGCCACTGTGCTATAACACTTCCAACCTTCACTCTCATACACTCCGGACTCTAATTTAAAACCTTTAAAAACAACAAAAGAATCGCTAAAGATACACTTAAACGATTTTAAATATGTTTAAACTAGTTTAAACTGTTTGTATATTTAAAGAAATTTTGGAGTCGGAATTAGTGTTGGAGTCGGTCTGGTCCCGTTTTCACATCCCCCCTCCCCCGAGAAAAAAACCCGGGGGTAAGTGGCCCATATAACGCATGCATGGCCTAAATTCAGCCTTTCGGGGCCAGGTTTTTGGTGAAAAACACTGTGTGCACGCGTGGGCTGGGGTATTTCTGTTTTGTAAGTGCCCCCCACTTCGCTTTCTGGGGCCACTCCTATATATAAGGCGGGAATATCGGGGGGAGAGGGGTTCTGGTCCACACGGCTGGCTTACCAGCCGCACGATACCCCCCCCCGGGCTGGGCGGAGCATCGTCCGGGCTCGTAGTACAAGGGGGGGCCGTGCCACGCAGTAGACCATTAAATAACATACTAGATAACATAACTTAGTCTCAACGTCGTCTCCTTACGTTGCCCCCCCCCTTTCTTCTTACCAACGGGTCAACGTCTAGGTCAATATCAATATGTGGATGCTAAAAAAGATGGAAAAAGATACTGAGAGAGGAATAGAGAGGAGACTCTCTGAGCGGGGCAGTTGAGTACTATTGAGTGCTTCTTCCACTAGCCAGGAGTTAAAAGCCTAAGTTAAACGCATACTAGAGAAAATTTTGCTGCTGCGCTGCACGGCCCAGTAGGGCCGTACCGTATAACAGCCTTTTTTTGCGGCACAGGGGGGGCCGTGCTGCCGCACGGCAAAGCCATGCATTACGCCCCCCCCCCCCC
>JAHBMJ010005946.1:32869-50382 GCA_018398765.1 Chromera velia | reverse complement strand
CCCCAGCCATGCTAAAGGCATTTCACCCCCGTATACTCCTATGTACATCATAGCTTTTTGTCTGATTCTGCCTTCACTATGCAGGCAGTCTTTGTCTTTTCGCCTCTTTGTCTTCAGCATTTGACTGACAAGGGGAAGAAGACTAACACACCACTAATAATACAGAAGCTTAAGAAACCACTCTCATGTATATGTGCATTCGATCCCCGGTCAATTTTCAAACACTGACATCAAGCATCGCATGCATCCATACACTGATTGCTACTTGAATTTTTTGCATGCCTACGTGCGCGCGCAGATTATTTTTGCTATCATAATGATGCCTAGCTGACGAAGATGGGTATCTTAAACCATTCATTGTTTGCGCTAGTGACCAAGCAATCACAAACCAAATGTAAACATTACAAGGCATGCATAATTGAATCAGCAGCAAGCAATGTAACCGATATGCATTGAAACAATCAATTCATGCAAACACCAACAACCATAAACAGCATCAAGCCCAACGTAATCAGAAATAAAAAGAAACAAAAGGGTGACGTCAACAGTTTTCTTTGACGTAGTGTGGGACAACATGCGCGAAGCGCATGTTGACACACACGGAGGAGAAGAAAGTTGTTGGCGTCACCGGGCCTACCGGCCCGGCGATACCAACACTTCTCCTCTTCTTCATTTTCCTTTTCTTTACTGTTCAATGTCCTCTCATACCCAGGCATAGTCAAACCACCAAATGAAAGAAACGAAAAGATGTGGTTTAGACTACAAATGAAACATACCTCAATTTCATCCTTCAAATTCATGAGTATCTCCATCCGAGTCCATCACACCGAGCAACTTCTTGTCTCTCCTTTTCATTATTTTGTTATTTTCATTTCTCTCCAACTATCTCTATCCCTTCTTCATCTTTCATAGACAGACAGACAGACAGAGAGAGACGGTCTTCAGACGAAGAGAGATAGATAGAGAGAGAGAAAGCAGACAGACTGAGTCTGAAAGATTCAGAGACTGTGAGACAGAAAAATCAATTCACAAAACAAACACCAGTTCACTGAACATCAAGAACCACTTCCCCAATCACCTTTTCTTTCATCCTTAAACTCCAACTCAACTCCCAATATAACCACCATATTGTCATCAAATAAATCTGTCACCAACAGTACCGCCGCTACTACTGCTTCACACTCAAGTACAATTCAAAAGCGGTAAAGAGCCGAAGGTACTCGGATCATCTCTCACCATCAGAACCTTTGACAAACATAGAAAAAGAAAACAGAAGCCTACAAAGTTCTCGCACAAGACAAAGCTTTCTTCTTCCACTAACTGAAGCAAACTAAAGCTCTTTTTCAGTTTACAAGAGGACGCTTATCATGATTGATGTCACCAAAGACAACAACCACTCTCCATTTACTGCTCCAATAACCAACCTCTTTCACCAAACTCTTCTCGTCTTCATCTTCAGATCACTTCAGACTCCAGCTGCGTCCAGCAAACAGAACCTTAAACTTCACTACAAATACAGCACCGTATATACTCTCTTCCACTAAGCACACACGCTTGCCCACTGGATCTCCAGACCACAAATCCACAGAATAAGCCAACAACCCAACAGATGCTACCAAAAACAACAAATGTCAACTAGCACAGATTAACATCGTGATAAAGAGGAATAAAAAGCCTAAGTCTGTCATACAAAGCGTCAACAGAAGCAAAAGAAAGCTGATACTAAGCCAAAGCTGTATATGGATCCGAGTATAGTATCAGTATTTGCTGTAATGCAGTATATCCGACAGGAACCTGCACCGCTATTATTAATAAATATCGATATCATGGCTTTTTATCTGATTCTGCCTTCACAACACAGGCAGTCTTTGTCTTTTCACCTCTTTGTCTTCAGCATTTAACTGACAAGGGGAAGAAGACTAACACACTACTTATAATATAGAAGTTCAAGAAACCACTCTCATGCATATACGCATTCGATCCCCGGTCAATTTTCAAATGCTGACATCAGGCACCGCGTGCGTCCATACATTGATCGTTACTTGAATTTTTCGTATGCCAACGCGCGCGTACAGATTATTTTCGCTATCATGATGCTTAGCTGGTGAAGATGGATGCCTTAAACCACTCATTGTTTACGCTAGTAACCAAGCAATCACAAACAAAATGCAAACATTATAAGGCATATAGGGGGGTAAAATGCCTTTAGCATGAGGAGGGGGGGGGGGGCGTAATGCCCGGCTTTGCCGCGCGGCAGCACAGCTCCCCTCCCATGCCACGAAAAAAAGCTGCCGCACGGTACAGCCCTACTAGGCCATGCAGCGCGGCAGCAAGATTTTCTCTAGTATGCGTTAGGCTTTCAACTTCTGGCTGGTAGAAAAGGCACTCAATAGCACTTAACTGTCCTGCTCTCCTCTCTATTCCTCTTTTAGTATCTTTTTCAGCATCTATATATTGATGTTAACCTAGACGTTGACCCATTGGCAAGAAAAAAAGGGGGGGGCAATGTAAGGAGACGACGTTGAGACCGAGTTATATTATCTAGTATGTTATTTAATGGTTTACCGCGCGGCACAGCCCCCCCCCCGTGCTATGAGCTCAAACCGCACTCCGCGTGGCCCGGGGCCCGGGGGTCCCGTACGCCTGGCAAGCCAGCCGTGTAGACCGGGACCCCCCTCCCCCCTAATATCACCCCCCTATCAAGGCATACACAATTAAATCAGCAGCAAGCGGTGCAACCGACATACATTGAAACGATCAATTTATGCAAACACCAACAACCACAAACAGCATCAAGCCCAACGCAAGCAGAAATGAAAAGAAATAAAAGGGTGATACCAACAACTTTCCTCTTCTCCATGTGTGTCAACATACGTGAAATTATTCAATTCTTCCAACCTTTATTCTCATGCCGGCCCCTAATTCAAAACTTTTAAAAACGGCAAAAGAATCGATAAACCCTCAAGAGAATGGATAAAGATACACTCAAACGATGTCAAATATGTTTAAACTGTTTGTATATTTGAAAAAAAAATGGAGTTAGAAATACTGTTTAAGTCAGGTTAACGTTGGTCCCGTTTTATCATAAATACATTTCGTTTTGAAAACTATTTAAAAAAGTTAAAGAAAGCTTGAATCTGGTGTCAGCATACGATTCAGAATCCGAATTCAAACATAGCGACTTAAAAGTAGTTATAGCTCTCTGTTTATTTATCTCAATCATTACTAGATAATTTCTCTGGTTAAAACAACAGTCTGTCTGACACCGAACGCTAAACGCCTTATACAGGCCGATGGCGATAGTACATGAAGTAGTATGATAATGATCATAATGATGCGACTCTTGCGAAACATCTGTCTGCGCCCTCTATCGTAAGGCCTGCGAATTAATACATGTGATAGTCATTTACCCCTCTTCCTGTCTCACCTTTTGAATGTTTTTTTTCCATCTCCCAAGTACATCTCCCATCTCCTCTCCCCATGCGTCTTCCTATCTGCCTCTATTGCCTGAGAATCTCCGCTAGAATCTCTGTTACAGTCATTGTACTCCTCCCACAGAAGGAAACGGCATCAGTGATTGAGAAAGCATCTTCTAGGTACAAGGTGTTTAGAGTTATTAGTATGAAACCCCCCTCCCGTTATATGGCTAGCGCAGCCGAGGGCTTGCCTTCGTATAGCGTACGGTACACTCAGTAGCGGCGTTTAATAATTATTATTGCAAAAAGAACAGACAAACAAAAGCTCCTCAGCTTGGATTAGTAAACATGGGCCTCTCTCTTTTTGGTGTCCAGCCGCAAAAACCGATTCAAAGTAGCAAAGACTCACTAGAAAGACTCGCGCGAGTCTGTAGGCCGCGGCTCTAGCCAACCCAGCATGCGGAAATGCGGCGCAGGGCCAGGCGGCAGACCTGGGCTGCGGACGTGCAGCCCGCGCGCTGGTGGGAGGGTCGTGGCTACGGCGGCGCGGCTTACAGAGAACAAATTTTCGTGACAGAGAATAAAAAACGCAGGAACGAAGTTCAAGTATCTACACCAGACTCCTTTCGATCTACTTTTCTATTGCCTTTTCTTACGATTGTTTGATCCTGATAAGTCTTTTTTCTCCTGTTCTGCCCTTCTTGTTAGTATGAACTTTGTTTGAAAAAAGGTTCACGCCCAACCTTTTTTTTTTCGTCTTGCGCACGAAGTCCTCCAGCTTGCGCGCGCAGCCCCCCAGCTTCTGGGTAAGCTGCACCGCCGTAGCCGTGACCCCTAGGCCCCTGCCAGCGTGTGTGCTACACGCCCGCAGCCCAGGTCTGCCGCCCGGCCCTACGCCATGTTTCCGCACACTAGGTTGGCTAGAGAAGTGGCCTACAGACTCGTACGAGTTTTTGTTATTCGGCTTTTGCGGCTAAACATGCACCAAAGAGAAAGAAGCGCATGTTTACTAATCTAAACTAAGGAGCTTTTGCTTGTCTGTTCCCTAAGCTTTATAATTGAACGCCGCTACCGAGTGTACCGTGTGCTATACGAAGGCAAGCCTTCAGCCATGCTAGCCATACACTCATAAGCTTGCTTCATTGCATAAGGGAATAAAGACCTGCACTACTCTCCCCTCTTTGAGGATCTACAGACTGAACCAGTTTTTAGGGTTTATCCTTACTTACTTGTTCAAGTAAGTAAAGAGAGAAGCAAGGAACTTTTAGGAACTTTCTGAGAGCTTGTAACGCTGCTTGTTGCTGCAGACCCGTAAGGGTGATGCAGCTCACTTAGCAAGCTAGACGTGGGACTTGCCTGACCACGGTCAAAAGCTAAGCCGATCTAACTATAGCCGGCCTGCTTTGCCCTAACTGAGTCTAGCGAGCCATCTCAGAAGTGTTCCTACTCATCCTAAACTAGCACAAACGATACGACGGTGCACTATGAATTAAAGTACTTCCATCTCGTGAGTATCTAGCCGCAACCAAGCCCAAAACGCATGAGCAACCGAATCTGATCCAATTCGTTGGGATTATGCTCCCTCTGCCGCAGTGCTTACTAGTGGGCTAAAGAGGGAAGACTGATGACCGGGACTAAGTCAATCGACTAACCCTTCTACCTATATGAAATCATGACTCTAGATTATGACTACTGTATACTACTCTTAGCTGAGGTTAATTCCTTTGACAACTAAGTCTTACTCCTACGCGGAACCTATTACTGACGTCATGAAGCAATTATATTTACTGAGTCAGATTTGTTGAAGAGCCTGGACTTAGGCAGTCCAAGATTTCTTTACATAATAGAGGAAGGCATCCAATTTGTTGTGCCCTAAAATATTAATTGCTACATCTATTGGGACTTCGTCGAGAGACATAAGCTCAGTGAACCCCCCTTTCCGGAGACTGTGGGTAGACAACTCGTGGAAATCAGCATATAGAATCGCTACACGAATGGCGTCTCCCAACGTGCGTGTCCAAGTGTCTCCTTCTAACAGCTGGTCAGTCTTCCATTCAATTTGAAACCCCTGAGAGCTGAAGAAAAGATATCCCTCTGGTGATTCACCCGGTCCCGAGCCTTCAGCCGGCACGATGCTCAGGTAGTGCTCAATGATGGCCGTGATAGGTACCCCGTCCTTGCCCACTTCGGAGAGGTAGACGTATTGTCCTCTTCCGTACGGATCATTCTTTTGACGGAGAATCCGTAAGCGGAAACAGCAGCCCGGCGTAGCACTGACTTGACCTTTTTCAGAGAGACTGTTCAACGGTAGCGACGGTGCCAACTTGATATCGCAACGGCGGATCTTGCGGAGATTGTTGAACCTGCATGCTCCGTACAACTATAGCACTGCCAAAAATGAGCTGCGTGCTGCGGTAAAGGAAGGCAGAAACTCTGGTTTAGATAAAAGACGCTTCCCTTTAACCCCCATATGATCTAACTGCTTTCTCCAACCCCTGAAAAAATTTCGCAGACTCGGGTTCTAAAAAGATGGAGGGGGGAAGTTGTCAACCCGATGGTATACCAGACCAGGGCTGACTGTAGTTGGTTTTCTAGTGATGCCTTTGGCGAGGTAGGCTTGTTGGCCACAAACGCCGTAAACAGCAGCATCAATTTGAGCAGGCTGTTAGCAGAAAGGAACCAGTCTGGGTGGGCATGCTTAATAGAGTTGATGGTCAACAGATAACGCATTTTTATTCCTGCAACGAGCACTTCTTCATAGATGCGTAGCGACGTAGGGATCAGATGTGTTAACTCAGCTGGGACAGATGCTAACACTGGGTTAAGACTCTGACTTCCATGAAAGAAGGGGATGTGTGACCCCCGCCATGTTGTGACAATGAACTTAAGCCGACTCATTGATAGCTAGAGAGTGGAACGTCACAGGGCATGATCTGCATGAAAATAATCAAATTGAGAAACGATTAGACACTCTCAGTAATCAACACATGATCGCCGCTCGCCGCCACTTCCGTTCACAAACGTAAAATATGAGTAAGTCCGATTCATTGCCTCAGGAATATGTAAGCATAACGCTTGATAAAGATAGGGATATACACCCAGGCAACGTATGTATAGATGCAGAAAGGGGTGGTGCTTGGGGTAGTGCTAAACATCTATGTGAACCTTTGCTGCTTCCTTGCAATATCAAACTGTTACGGCCTCCATGACTGTGATCTGACAGCTACTACGCTGTAACCCACGCATGTCATCTTATATATATATATACCACTGTCCATCTGATTCAATTAAAGGGCTAGAAGAGTAAGGATCGAAACCACATTCGGGATTGAAGGTTCGACAAATTTTTTAAAGGTGACAAACTAGGTAACAAAGGGTAAAACCTTACAGTCGAAATTTTAATGCTTACTAGCAAGAAACCTGAGTCTAATTAAATATGCCCTCAAATACATAGAGCCCCGGTGTGTGCCTTTACTTGCATATAAACGCCAACTAAGGTCTGTCAATCCTTACCAAAATAGTGAGAGGGGAACCAAGAACGCCAGGCAGCTCGAGAAAGACCATCCTCTCGAACATATGAGTGCCTTATGCGAAAGGCCAGCGCCGGACCGTCGGAGAGGATCGCTTCGGAATGAACCGTGCTCACATGGCAAAAGGTGTGCTTGGGAATAGAAACACCTCAATATGGTGGGCAAAGGATGAGGGATTATGGGCGGGCTAGGCAGTTGTGGATGCCAACCGGCATGCCACACCTTTGTAGCACACTGGTGAAGGAAACCAAACGGCCGGCTTTTGTTGAGATAGCTGACTGAGGCTCGCCTCAGCCGGGGCTTCTGACTCAGTCCTGTAAAACAGGCGAAAGAGGAACGTATCCCCCTAGACTGATGGCGAAGGCACCCACTCTGGGCAACATTCCGTGATCCTCTGTCAGAGCCAGTCCATGAACGACCTAGCTAAAACACGTTGCTCAAACAGGGGGCAGGAAGCCTAAGATAAGGCATATACTTCCTCGTTCTGCACCCCTGGCAGGTAAATTGCAGTGATTTCTAACATATGGCGGCGGGAGAGAGAGAGAGAGAATAAGGCTTCAAGGATGGGGCACATTGTATGCAGGTGTGCAAACATACCCCCGCCTCACAATGGCTACCGAGCATGTGTTGTCACACTGCACAAGAATGTTGAAACCATGAAGAGAGGGGGTGCTACCAGGCAAAGCTGCGGAGTTCTGGCGCCCTCGGGGGTCCAGAGCCGCTAATACAGCACGAATTATATGATACAGGTCTGGCAAAGGGGCAATACAGCAATGTAACAGCATTGTCCTAGACTCATGCATTGTATGATGGCCTATAGACCGATCAATAATAATGATGATGATGATGATGACTGATCATACACTTTTTACCACCTAATGTTAACTCTAACATTATCATCATTAAAGATACTAAATTCAGGGTCTAATTGAATTAAGATGGTATAACAAGATTTATGAATTAGCTTATACAATTAAAAGATCGTAAAGACCTTTGAATCCGGCTTTAATCAGCAAGTAGCAACTATTGTGGCAAAACAGTCTCATGAATACTATTTATTAATTTCGATATAAAAGACATTCCACTGATAATGGAACGGCTGTGGAGTTCAGTGTGGAGTCGATTCACCGTTCCCTTTGAACTCATACTGATTTAGAAGATCTCTTTTTATTTCAAATAATTTCGATCACTTGAGGCCAGGCTTCTATGTCTTGAGGTCTTTGAGGTCATACGGGCCCGCCTTGCAGTTACTGCATGGCATCACTCTGTTGGGGTCTTTCGAGGCTGTCTTCCTCTTCCCCCCACAGGAAGGACAGACGAGCGCACCCGGAGAGTCTGACTTCGACATGGAGGAGGGGAGGGTTCGTGGCCCAAGGCCCTTCCAGTCAGCATCTGCAAGCACAGAGAAATACATGGATGAATCAATCGGCTGCAAACGTTTGTCCCTACATACGTTTTTCTGACATTTCAGCATGCGTGCGTGCGTGCGTGCGTGCGTGCGTGCGTGCGTGTGTGTGTGTGTGTGTGTGTGTGTGTGTGTGTGTGTGTATGTGAGTGTGATTGCCCGCTTCCCTCAGCCTGGTTCCATCAGAGACTCGGGCGAAAGGAAGGTCGAAAAAGGATCTCGACAGAAGACAGAAACACCCTCTCCCCGTCTTGCATAGCTGAATGCCGGTTGATTCCGTTTGGCTTACACAAATGAGGAGGTGCATGTGACCGAAATCAATCGCGATCTTGGAAGCCTTTGCTCATCTACGGGCACTCCGAGCAGTAAAAGATTCAACACTCACAATATTCCAAACTGAAGGTCGAAACGTCAAGCTACCAGTGGGCTTAAGGCCAAAAAGTAAATAGTGGATCAGGGGAGGGAAGAGAGGAAGCCAAAACCGCAATACTGTTTCTCGGGAAAAAAGCCTTTTCTGTCTCACTGCTCGCTTCAGGCGTCTTATGGCTTTGCTGCAAACGAAGAGCTTGCCTTCCATTTACATTTCTCTCAGCATGAACTTCCAACTCCCCGCCACCAGAGACTACAGCAGGTCCACAACTGACATTTTACATGGAATGAAAATGACCATTAGACCCATTTTCCTCTTGGAACTCCCGGCCCATTCATTCCTTCAACACTAAATTTCTGAACTCTGCCGTATACCCTATCTGATGGCTGTCTTGGCCCCACACTTTGTCTGTCTGTGTTTTTGGTGCACGCACTTTCCGTCTTTCTGTGCACTTGCTTCGTGCCTCCTCTCAATGTCTTCGTATGTCTCGCAGAGAAATTGACCAAGCTAAAGATCAACCGTCCGTCCTTTCTTTCCAGACGTGATCAATTATAAAGTCCCCCGTGTATCTTCTTCTTTTTGCCCAGTCCTTTCTCGTATTTAGTGTACTACATGCATCTCTCCAAGTTTCCTCTCTTTTGTCCCCGTGTCACGTGTGTTGGCCCTGGTTTGCTGCATGACAAGTGCCACTAACCAGTCATGGGGCGAGTTCCGGCGTTAGTTCCCGGAGGACACAGACAGCCTGTAGAGGAATGGTAGATCGCCTTGTCGCAGCCTTTGCAGACCACATCGTCCCCTAGGCCTGGAAGACCGGACGAATTCATTCTACTGAGGCCTAGCTCTGCGTTTGCCTCGCAACAATCAAAGGGTTCTCAGCACGAAGCTGCCGACACAGACGTGGAACGGAGTACTCAGCAGGCTCTCAACTTGAGAATGTGGTAACTGATTTACTGAGAGGAAATATATATATATATATATATATATATGCGCAGGTGGAGTATATTCTGCACGAGCACCTGTTTGTGCAGGTTTTGGGTTCTCTTCCGAAGCTGCTGTACTTTGAAGGCTTGTTCCCGCCTCAAGCTCTCTTCCTGTGGCACGGCTACAAAGGCAATGCGCATGTGCAGTTTGTTCATCTCAGTGTCAGAAGGACTCTGACAAGTAAGGTCAGTCACTTAAATTTTTTTTGTGCAACATGCAACAAAAAAGTGCGCTTTTCCGGCCCATGCAGTCAAAGCTAGTTTCCGGGACATGCATCCTCGATCGAGAGACGCGGCTGAGACTCAGCACTATGCATCATATAGCTATAGGGCAACATAGGGCAACTGATGGAGACCAGCCTGGCAGGAGACGGGCTCTGCCGGCCGGTACTAACTTACTTAGTACTACGGACACTTGTGAGACTTGTCTCAGCGACAGAACCACTTCGCTGCTCTTTCATTCTTCTGCTCGAGCACACTCTTTCATAATTGAAGACTGGCGCATACAACGTGCACTGCTCTGCTTTCGGCCATGTTCATGCCTTTCAGCACACCAGGTAGACGGTAGAATCCGACAAAACGCTCCTTGTTACCTTCCACTTTCTGCGTTGGTCTGTACGCCTCTTCTGTCGAATTCTCGCCCGCACAAATCACTCCAGATGCATCCCGGACGAGCGCAGCCGCAAGAGTGTTTGATATGTAGTGGCCCAAACCCGAAGTATAAGTTCAGGTGCTGTCAGAAGCGGTTTTGTTCGTCTAAGTGTTATAAGGAGCACGACACAAAGGCGTGCAATGATGAGAAAGAGAAGAGCACCACTCTGCCACAGAAGAGGCCTTCGAATGATCTCTACAACGAAGAGGACGACAACGCAGAGAACTTGAAACCGTCACACATCAAGCGCCTCGGTGAGTTTTGTTGGTGGAGGGCATTCCGTCTCCGTCTCCTTCAAGTTTGTTTCCCATTGATTCTTTTCGCAAACGCATGCGTAAATTTCGTGTCCTTCGTCTCGTGTGTTCTCTCTATGTGCAGAGGCAAGCCCGGAAGTACGACAGTGGTTGCAGAGCTCACGTCTGAGACAAGTGCTGACTGACCTTGATGGAGCAAAACCTCCGCACCGGAAGGCCTCCTTTCTTTCTCGATTGATGTGCGAACCGGAGTTCATGCACTTTGCGAACACGGTGATGACAGTGATGGGAGAAAATGGAGACTTTCCCGTACCGCCTGTAGGTCCATCTCGCCCCGTTGCGTTTGGGAAGGAAGGAGATGACATCGTGTTGGAAGAAATCTTTGACCGAGCACAGTCACCCGACGGCGTGCAAGAGGGACACGAAGAAGGGTCCAACAAAGACAGAACGGGGGAAGACGGGGGCCCACAGTCTCGCGACGTACCTGTCGAGACTTCCATGTCCTCTGTCGAAGCTTCGAACTGTCATTTGCAAAATGGAACTTGAAGTCGGGGCTCCAACTTGAGTACTCATTTAAAGTTTAAATGGGACAGCCAGAAGCAGGGCGAGTCTCATACCGACTGCAACACAAGCACCGCATTAGAGCGCCTGCAGTCCCACTTCTTATCACGACAGTGCCGCTTGAGGTTACGCAAAATCACATCATGCAAGACTAGATGCAAGATAACTTTTGTAAAAATAACCCCAAACTGGGCCCAAAGAATTAACTTTATGATGTAAGTTGTTATAACAGTACCTAGAACGGTACTGAACTCTATTCATACCTAGATTTATACTGTAAAATGTTTTCTAAAGTTTTTTTTTTTTTATTTCTTTCAATAATTATAAGTTAATTTTGATTTAATTTTTGAAAATTAAAAACATGAACGACCTAGAAACATCTAGATAATCTTTTAGAAAAGTCTACACCTTTAGAAAAAAGACTCCAAAAAAAGACTTGGCCAGTTAAATTGAGTGTTGTTTTTTGTCTTTAACACGGATAACAAACATATTATTAGTAACTCTATATAGTGACCCGGCCAATGGAACCCGATTCTACACCAAAGTCACCGGATTGGCTCAGAATTTAGCTGAACATATTTAATGGCCTTAAATTTAATTTAGTTGATTAACCGACCACTTATATTTAACCTTTAATTTGCATGCGTTTTGATTTATTTTGATTTTTTAACAGTCAAATTTTTGCTGAGACAAAAAGCATATTTAGGTTACCAATCAGGCAGCATGGTAGCAGAATTGACATATGACGTGTTTCAATTTTTTCCCCCTCTTCGTTCTTTTGTTTTTTTTTTAACACCCTTGAAGTTTCTCCTTAGCATTATTGGTCACTCTTCAATCGTTCCCGCTCGATTTCCTCTGCGTCATCTCCGCTTCCCACAACATTCAACTAACCGTTTCCCCTTTGAATTCTGCTCTCCAGCTTTGAGACTATTTCTCCTTCCTTTTCGCTCCTTCCCCCTTGTGTCCGCACTCTCTTTTTTTCTGCCTGAGCCTCCTTCTCCATCAAGTCCTGTGCGAGTCGGATAGAGGTCAGCCCTACTCTTCGTCTTGCTCTCTGAAGGAACGAGAACGAAAAGGAACTCGATAGCCCTCCGACAAGACTTGCGTGCCCTACTGTGCTGCCTGTGCCCGGACCGACAGCAAGGTTATTCGGCTGTGGAGTCAGGCCCCCTGCCAGTCTCTTGCCATGCCATAAATCTAGATGCCTCACAATCCTTCCTTCATCGTCAAACTCGACCCACAAACATCCCGGGAGGGAAATTGAAAGGGAAGGAGAGCCGATCACAGTGTAGGTCTCCTTGATCTTCACCAGCATCCCCCTTTGGAACTGCACCGTCTCGAATTTCTCCGTCTTACCCCTCAAAAATCTCTTCGCAAGACAGAAACCCACACGAATTTCCTCACGTCCCTGCAAAAAACAGACCGACAGCCCGCAAATGAAAGCTTGAAGCCAAGATATTGAGATGCCTGCATCCAACACCTAAGATAGACACAGACAGAAACGACATCCAACACTGCGCAAACTCGCAGAGTTGCGCGCTGGTCTGTGTTGAATCGCACTCAGGCTTCACGACACTGCAATTTGACCAGGACATGCGCTCACTCAGAGGGCAGAAAACAGCAACTGCACAGCGAGAAAATGCACGCTCTTGCCCATGCGAATATCTCATCCACGGAAGCCAGACCGCCCCCCAAAGGACAAATAAAGCACTCAGCATGTCTACTCTATCTGCCCCACTTCACTTTTGTCTCGCCTTTATTGCATTGATAGACAGACAAACAGATGAACGGCAGATTTACACATTGTTTTTCCTGTCACGTGCACACACACACACTCGCACACACACACACACACACACACACACACACACAGAGAGAGAGAGAGAGAGAGAGACCCACACACAGAGAGACACATACAGAGACAGACACAGAGACACATACAGAGGCAGACGCAGACACACACAGACACATACAGCGGCAGACGCAGACACACACAGACACATACAGAGGAAGACGCAGACACACACAGACACCACACAGACACGCGCGCGCGCGCATGCACAGACAGACAGACCACACACAGACACGCGCGCGCGCGCATGCACAGACAGACAGACAGACACACACACACACACACACACACACAAACGCAGACGACTGATGCGGTTTTCAGTCAGGCCCTTTGTGATTCCACCCTCCCCTGAGAATCATCAAAAGACCCCCCGCTGCCCACTAGGGTTTGACAAATAATTTTCTTTTGACTCTCACTGACCAAATCGTTCACTGACTTCCCCATTTCTCCCCATTCGCACTCTTGCATCTTCTCAGCACTCAAACCTTGATTCTCCTGACTCCATGCAGCCATCCATTCATGCAGACACAGTTATCTACTTCCTGATGCTTCAGCGACGCATTTACTCACTCACTCGCTCATTCACTCTCTCACTCTCACCTGCTCGCGTGACCGTTCGCCCAGTCACAGACTCGCTTACCATTTCGCTCACTCACCTTTTTATTCACCTACCCACCCACTCACGCATTCACTGCTCACGGGTCGCTCGCTCGCTTGTTGCTCACTCACTCACCCACTCACCCGCAGGCATGCGGCCGGGTCTTCAAAAATGCAGTCAGGTCTGTACAGGTCAAAGACGGGGTCCTCAGGGCCCGAGAAGCTGAGGCTGTACAGCGTTCGGAGACCCGAAGAAATTTCCTGTCTGCAATTAAGTGCACGCACACAGGCAGGAAGGAAGAAGTGTAGACACCAAGGATCGTATGCATGGACGCATTCCACCCCGCAAAGTCTCTGAATGATATCACCCAGAAACTTATGTTGAGTTGTTCAGGAAACAACACGGGATTTCTACATAAAATCACAGGTAGACGGACAGAGACCAAGGAGACGGGCGAGGAGACGGCAAGACGCCTATCCCGTCTCCTCACGGTCTCCGTTCGCCTTTCTTCCTCCTCGTTTCGGTGCGCAATTCTGGAGTTCACAATCCATAAAATATCTTCATGAAATCAACCTGCGGACCAGCATCAGTACTTGGCGTACCTGCAGGTGCCCCAATTGGCCGCCCCCATGTACGGATGATAGGAGTTCATTCTCACCTGCACGAATCATTGTCGTTCAACGATAGGGACAGAAGGGAAAAATCACGAGCAGGCACATTAATTCATTTACCACCTAAATTATCTAGATAGGTAAGTCGTAGTCTCATCCAGTGACCTGAAAGTCCTGAGCTGTGGGAAGAAATGGATATACAAAACTGCCACTGCCCAGCACGCACGCAGCGCCAAAGCCCGCATGTAAGCGAACGTTGTTCCACAGCTGGACGGCAACGCCCGCTCCTGATCCTTTGCGGTGGTTCATGGGAAGTTGTTGATTGACGGGAACACAGTCACAGAGGAGTTTGGACGTAGAAGCGACGACGGTGATCCGAGGACACAAATAAGAAAAGACGCGGTCCAAGCTGCATGCATGCATGCAGGACCGTGTGGTGCAAATCAAATGCTCCGTTCAGTTTCGTTCAATAACTCTAAGTGATCGGGAAGTCCAGACCAAGAGCAAGCCATCGTGGCAGAATGTCCCACAGACCGTCTCCTAAATTGAACAGCACGCACGCAGAAGTACTGCTGTCAGATTGGATGGCTTGCGACGGCGAATCTGGAATGATCGGCAATAATTCGGGCAATTCCTGTTGCCCCAGCATGCCCCAGCAATCCGCGCAGCGTTCGGCGGGATTATGCGGCAATCGGCGGGGGGGCTATAAATCGCGCACACTGGAGTTGCCGGAAGTCAGCAGGATAGGAAGCCCAAGGAAGGTTGATTGACGTTGATAAAAGAGACGTAAAGAAACGTGACTCGTCATGTGAACAACACTATAATTAACGCAGTGGACCTCGGGACAAACCTGGAACATAAATCCTAATCCCAATCCCAATCTTAACAATAGATGCAATAATTCAACTAAATTCAATAAATACTTTATAAGTTATAATAAGTTGAAATTAAAGAAAATACTATCTAACTTAAATTCGTCACTTAATCTGGCTAGTGGCTACATAAATACTACCCCCGGAACATTGTGGACGTTTTGATCCGACGGGGGCGGTCTATGCAAAATACTGCAAATTAAGAAAGTCTCAACCCTATAGTAAACCCTAGGTATGATCTGTAAAGTTTTAAAGTAAAATAAAGTATAAAGTCTGGTTTGAGTCTGTAGATTCTAAAATATAACTTTTGAAATGCACTTTAAATTAAAGTTTTTTATCATATATTAAAAAATGTTTTAAAAAGCTAAACAATCCTAAACAACAAATCAATATATTTAAGCTTTTTATTCTTAAAGTTTTAAAACGAAGTTTTAAAGCCTAAAGTCTGTAGTCAGACTAGAGTAATAACTTTACAGATCACACCTAGAGTAAACCCTAGTGCAACTCTAACAGATTTTATCAGCTAATTTTATCAGGTTCAATCCTAGGTTCAATCAGACTTCTTCGTTATGGTGATTAGACTTCATCCTGTTTGACCGGAATTCAATTTTATAGCTTTAATAACTTCGTTAATCACTTTAACTGAAATGTTCGATATACCTCAATCATATAAAATTCAGGCTTCTCTGCTGAGTAGATTTTGAAAAGCTCTCCATGACTTCAAGTTTGGGATCAATTGATCAAACTCCAGCATGAGGTATCATGAAGGCCTCCTCATCGATTCTAAACGGCGCGGTTGTGATAGACGTTGGACGCGACTCCCTTCTATTCGCTTAGCTGCTCGCGTATTTCGGACGTTTAGCCCCCCTCGCTCGCCCAAACTCTTTTTTTCGTAAGCGTCCAACTGGAACTTGTTCATAATTGAAGTTCGCTCTCATGCTTCCTTCCTTCCTTCAACTTGCAGCAGAACCGAGGCGACAAGTCACAAGCCTCAGGTTAATTTTGCTGCTCGTAGTCCTCAAAAGTTCACGTTCGGCCCCCCTTTCCCTCCCCCCACATCTCTCCAAAAGAAGACTTGTCTTCAAAGCGGTCCTTTAAACTTATGCTCTAGCTCATGTCTACTGAACACAGAGAAGTATACGCTGGGCTGGTCAGTCGTGTACCTTTTCCCCATCGCTTCTTTTTCAGGAGAGCAAGAGGACAAAGAAAGAAAAATAAGTTAAACCATGCTCTTGCGCTTGTCTTCCCCCACATGAACACACAACCGTCCGTCACTGCAAGCGTGCAGAGGCCGGACGGTCAACAGTGAATGAAAGAACCCCCCCCTGCCCTCACTCACTTTCTGACTCACCCACACACTCGTCACAAACACACCACACAAAGACAGATAAAGACGATTGACCCCCATCGGAACGCGACACGACTTTAAAGAGCGCGCAGATTGAGAATGCGTGCGTCATCCGTTTGTTTCCACGCACATGCACATGAACGGAGAGAGGGAGCGAAGTCCTTGTAAAAGAAATGAAACGCTCGCTCCCCCTCTCCCCTATCCCCTCTCCCCTGTCACGCTCTGTCACGCTGTTGTGGATCCAACCCCCCTCATGCAACTCTCACAACACCCATGCAGTCATGCAAGTTGACTACGTCCCGCCTCCCCTCACGGCCGAGAAAGAACTCCCCCTCTGATAAGAAAAAGAAAAAACAAAAGGACGCGTTCAGATCTATGGGTTTGTTTGACACCTTTTCTTGCCCCATTTCCTTCCCCACCTTCCCACACGCACTCGGTGCCAAGAGAAAATCAGACGGCAGTGCCCATCCACCCTGCAGACTGCACACATCCTTACGACTTTTGGAAAAAGAATCGAACAAATACCTGCGCAGAAAGATACACGCACCATCGTGTGTCACCTTTCTCGTCATTGATTGCGACGTTCTGCCTCTCTCGTTGCTGCTTCTTTTTTTCTGCCCCGCCCCTCCCTCCTACCCCCTTTTGAGAGAAACCTCACTTTTGCTGTTCTAAAAAATCACGTGTACCCTGTGTACCCCTCCATCTCTCTCTTTCTCCTTCAACGCAACACCCACCCGTCCGCCCATCATCCAAAAGAGGGCGCCTGTTGGAAGATCTCCCCTGTGCTCCCATGCCCCGCCCCAGTTCTCTGCAAGTGCCCCCCCAGGTGTCCATACAGGCTCGCTACAGGGGCCCGGTACGGAGAGCTGGAGGAGATCGGGAAGGGCAGAGTCATCGTGGAGGCTGCTGCCTGGGCAGCCGCATTGATTTTGAGGGTCTGCACGCTCGCAAGGAAATACAATGGTTTGAGGTCCCCCAATGTTGTGTATCATCCAAGACACTTCCTTCACACTCCCTTACTTTCTCAGCCCCCCCCCCCCCCCCCCCCCCCCCCCCCCCCCCCC
>JAHBMJ010005946.1:10831-32519 GCA_018398765.1 Chromera velia | reverse complement strand
GTCTCCCCCCCGACACCCGACGGGAAGAGACGGAACAACGCCAATCGACAACAATGCGAACGAACAAAATAGCCGGGCAGCCACGCTGCCTGTCAAAAGATCAAGCCGAACAGAAACACATCACATAATCATATCGTTCTTTCCCGCCTCCTCGTGTTTTTTTTTTGTCTTCGTGATTTGACACACAACCGTCAGTCACACTGACACTTACACACAGAGAAACAAACAGAGGAGAGAGAGAACAAATGCACTCACAGTGCCCACTCACCTGCCGTTGTTGAGACGCGAGACCCTCAAGGAGCTCTGAGACTTCCTCTGAGTCGTTTAAGAAAAATCTGAAGGGGCCAAAGAAAGGAAAAAGAAGGTGGAGGCAAACGGATGAAAAAGAAAGGGACACGGGGAATACTCGAAAACAAAAGAAAAGAGAGAAAATGGAACAAGTCAGCAAGAGCAAAATAAAAAGGTAAAAGAAAGACCAAATCACAATCAGGGGAGACAGAAAAAACAAAATAAGACCTGGAAAGGCGCTATACCGCACAAAAGAGCAAGGATGGAAAGAAACACGCTCACGGAAGGGGAGGAAGAGATGAAAGAAAGTCCACACACAGACCGACCGGGCTTGGGAAGGTTTCCTTCCGACAGTCACCGTGTAGCTTGCGGGACCAGCCTGAGAGAAGGGGGGAATAAAGTGGAACACATAGAGAAAGAAGAAAGTAGGAAAATTCAATGACGCTTCATTGGGCTCTACCAACTAAAAATGTCGAGTCCAAGAAAAGGAAAAGAACCTCCTAGAGCGGTTTCAAACAACAAGAAGAAGTAGAGGCGAGAGAGCAAGGGAAGGATGAAGAATAAAAAAGAGCTAATCAAATTTTCCGACGGATCAACAGAGGACCCCAAATGAGTACATCGTGTTGACCTCTCAAAACTCTCACAGACGCTCAGCAACGACTGCGAGTGTCTACCCATCTACTCATCCAGGATGTCAAGATTTTGTCTATTCCCACTGAGGCATCGTGATGGCTTTTTTCTGTCTTGCTTTGCTTCCTTCCTTCCTTTTATTTTGACAGGGGTCTTCATTCCCCCCCCCCTCCCTGCAACTGACGTACCTCCGGTGTCTCCTGATGGTCCCCCCCTCCTCCCGCGATGTCACAAAGATTCGAAAATTTCATCGGGCTCTTGCTCTTCAACTTGACAGCACCCATCCGTGTGTGCATTCCTGCAGGCTGGGAGAGGGTGCGGACCATGGAGGAGTCCACTCCTGCTGCTGCTGCCGCTGCCGCCGAGAGGAGACCCGGACTTGGAGACCGAGGGGTCGCCAGTTGACTCGAGAGGACCGCCGCTGCCTGTCTGGCTGTTGACTGAAGAGACCCCACAGGCTCGGGAGTGTTGGGGGTCTGCGAGAGGGGCGGCTGCGTGTCCCCGAACTGCTGCAGGGGATGCTGAGGGTGTTGTTGCTGCTGCTGCTGTTGGTGCATGTGCGCGGTTGCGTGCTCGATCGACGAAGCGAGTTGGTTGATCACCTTGAACATGTCCTCGTCGCTTCTGCAACGGTCGTTTCACATCACAAATAAATAAACGGACTTTTTGTTCCACACAAACACAAGTACGAATGAATAAACGAACTTTTTGTTCCACACAAACACAAGTACGAATGAATAAACGAACTTTTTGTTCCACACAAACAAAAGTACGAATAAATAAACGACTTCTCGTTCCACACAAACAAAAGTACAATGATGCTCTTGTTTTGAAGACCGCCACGTCGTCTCAATACTCGCTAGTCGATTCGAAACTGAAAACCGCCAGACAGAAAAAGAATGAAAACCGCAAAAAAAGGAGGGAAATGCAAAAGAGAGACGACAAATCAAACACTCAAAGAATCCACCGATCGATGAACCAACGAAAAAATCAAGGAACGAACGAAAGAAACAAGAATGAGGCCAAGTGACAAAAGGCAAACCGACAAACCGACCGACCTATCGTCCCCAACTGCAAGGAGGAAGTCCACCTCTCCCCTGTTCTTTGTCACCTTGTTGAGGACTTTTTGGACCGCAGAGCCTTTGTCGACTCCCCGCAGCTTCACCTCAGTGTACCCCTTCCCACTCATCACAGTCACTGGATACCCAAACAGCATCTCACTGCACAGACAGGCATAGATGAAGAGAGCAAGCGTCAAGAGTCGTTCCATGCTCCAAAAACTGACAAAGAATGCAACTGCGAAGCTCCAAAATCACAGACAAGCCTTGTCTGCCCACTAGCTCCAGCACCCCCCCACCGACCTAAGGTAGTTGTGCAGCTCCTGTGCCTGCCACTGTCCCAGGTCCGGGTCCGCGTCTCTGTACTGAAAGACCAGACTGCTGCCCTTGTTCTCCAAAAACGACCCTTGCGTCCGCCTGACGTACTGAGTCATCAACTCGAGTGCCATGTCCTTCCACGACAAATCCGCAGACCTCGACAGGCAATACCTGTGGCGGTACACCAACCAGACAAAGAGGCACGAAGGAAGGCCGGCAAGAAAGAAGCGACTTGTTCATGCAAGAAAACAAAAGAGCACAGACAGACAGACGATCAAGAGAATTAATTCATCACACACGGAGTCTGCCTCCTGAAATGCTTCCTGGAGTTCCTTTGAACCCACTTTGAGTAGCTGAAGAATTTATCGCAGCGCTCACTCTTCTGCCAGTATCCTCTGATACCCATCTCTTTTCCGCGTCCCTTCACGCAGTCTCCTCTTCAGACTCTCTCTCTCTCTCTCTGACAGACAGACAGACAGAGAGAGAGAGAGAGAGAGAGAGAGAGTCACAGACAAACATAAACAAGCGATCAACCAACCAACAAACCGACCGACCGACCCACCAAGCATCCCCAGTGATTTTGGGAACTGTGAAGAAGAACCCGTGCTCAGCTGCCAGGCCAATGTTCGGAATGCCTGTTTATTGTTGGGCAGGACACAGACGCAAGGACAGGAAAGCACACAACACGGGAAGGACGGAGGCTTGAGGAATCGACGACTGAGGGGCAGCATGCAGATATCCCATTGAAAATCTGTCACACACAGATTCCCCCCCCCGCAACACACACACACACACACTCTCTCTCTCTCTCTCTCACACACACACACACACACACACTCTCTCTCTCACACACACACACACACAGAGAGAGAAAGAGAGAGAGAGAGAGAGAGAGAGAGAGAGAGACAGACACACAGACGCGCACACACACGCACACACGCACACACGCACGCACGCACGCAGACATTCACAGAGAGAGTGAGAGAGAGATCCCAAAGTTGTCTCGTAGACAAACAACTCGTCTAGCAGGTACGTCGGTCGTTGGGGGATCGTCTGGCAGAGACACGAGGGGGGGAACGAATCATAAATAAATAACTCCGCCCTCGGCTGTCAAAACATGGGAGGACCAAATCAACCCAGAAAAAGGTGGAGAGAGGGACAAGGCAGAGAGAGAGGAAACGAAGGAAGGACTGCTTGCTGACTTCCGAACCACTCCTGCAGAAGGCTCCTCTCTCTGCCTGACAGGATCACCACAGTGTTCTTGTCGTCTGAGCAGATCACCTCCAAGGCAGCCTTCACACTCGGAGAAGGACCCGACCCCTTCGCACTCAGCAGATCCTGCTTCATTATCAGAAGAAGAAAGGACAGAGAGGGAAGGAAGGAAGTGAGAATGGAGAACGCAGAAAAGAAAGACATGAAGGAGAACGAGATCTTAAGAGTTCATCGTCGTTACATTTCGTAAGGACAGAACAAAAACGCTTTTTGGTGCTCTCTGTCTTTCTTTCGCACGCACCGAAATTCTCGCTCATCTGCACTTCCCTCTGGGCAAAAAACGTGACACGGGACGCGAATGCGTTCAGGAAGCCACGAGAGGTGAGAAGAGGGACACAGAATCTCCTGAGGGGAGACCCGCGGGACGAAGGGAATGAATGCAGAAAGAAAGCATTCCACGGACCTGCGACGGATTCTCAGCGTAACTAGTCAGGTTCCGTCTGTCGGGTGCCAGCGTCCCCTGCACAGATGAAGTTTTCGTTTCAGGCAACAAAAATGCATTAATTTCATTCAGGCATCACACAGACACAGAGAGACGAGGCAAGACGGGGCAAGAAGGAGCAAAATTCATCAGACAGGAATTCAGGAAGGAATATTTAAAAACAGAACGGTGTTCTACCTAACTATGCTGAGCCCCTCACAGGAATAGCCCCGCTCTTCCTTCTGCAAAAAAAAAGTTCCAGTTTGACGGTGACAAAATACACCCAAAGGGAAAAGAAAAGATCGGAAGAGACTCTGACTGAGTGACCTCATGATCGAAAAAGATCACCCGGTTGACCGCGTTCCGGTAAGCATCGACCACGGCGGAGATGTCCAGTTTCCTGCAAATTAAACAAAACGGGAAAAACAGATGCACAGTGTTGTTATCGTATTAGTTTCTTGTTGGCTCTCTTCCTCAAAAAGGCCCACAGGGCGGGTACGCAAACACGTACGGGCAGGAAAAGTTGCGAGGCTACAGCGAAACTTCACATCTCCACCATTAAACAATCAACACACAGAAACTGGGGCAGAGAGAGAAAGAGAGCCAGAGAAAGAAACAGACCAGCGGGAAGAACCAGAGAGCAAGGAAGGAAGGAAGAGAAAAAGGACCACCCCCTCGACCCCTCCACCCCCCCACCTGAAGTTGGCGTCGAATCCAATCACCCTGTACCCCGTCCCGAACCCCCAGCTCGTGTAGGCCATGTCGTCCCTCTTCCTGGCCTTCCTCAAGTCCAGGAGCACATCCTCAGCCCACTTCTGTGCAGAGCCCAGCATGAGGAAGGACTGATCCCGAAAGAAGGACTCCTGGTCGTTCTCCCACTGACGGTGCACTGCCTTCTCCATTGCAGCCGCGACGGCATCACAGTCCCACGGATTCACGCTGCAGGCAGGAAAAAAGGAAGGGAGGAAGTGGACACCAGGAAGAAATGCAACTAATGACTGTACAGACAGATCACTACGAGACAAAAGGAGGGACAGAGTGGGGCATACCCTCATTTGATGTATTCATCCTTTTATTTGGTCTCCCATTTTCCTGCACAGAGAGGATTTGAGTGCCCAGAAATGCCCTACAGGGAAAACAACGAAACACCACACCACTTCACAACGACGGAAGGGATTTCCGGGATCCTTTCAATATGCTAGGGGAGAGGAGAGGAGACTGACATGAATGCCGAATGGAGGGCTCTTGCAGATCCAGTGAACTCGGAGAGGATCACACTTCCCACCCCCTTTCTCTTCACTGGCAGCGTGCTGGCAGAGAGCTGCTTCGTGAACAGTTCGGGTTTTTGATGTGCTGGGGGGAGGTCGACAGCCGTCTCCTTCTCCCTGTCCTCTGCCGACGAGGAAGAGGAGGGAGAGGAGACGGGCTCTGAATCGAGGGGATGGGTGGGCAGAAGGGACCGCGCACAGATGAACTCGAAGGGGTTCTGCAATCAGGCGGGCACACCGGCAGGCACACAGGCAGGTTATATATAATATATTGAATAAAAGAAAAACAGACAAAGAGGCACATGCCACAAGAGAGGAGGGAAACGACAGATCCATCCAGAATCACAGACGCACACCCATTCACAACAGAGACACACAAAAGCGGAAAAGGCAAAAGGGGGAAGAAAGAGCACGAAAAAACATGTGGAAACAAATCTAGAAGACACTTTACGCCAGCCATATGTTGCTTCTCTTCTTCTCGTCCTCATTCTGCAATTAATTGCGCCATCTCATCAGGATTCATCTTCCATTCTCAGACTGGCTGGCTGGCTGGCTGACCGACCGACCAGATTGAGTCCATCCCTCACAGACGTGTCCAAGAGACAGTCTGCTGCAAGGAAGGCCGCCCACTTCTCCTCTCGCCTCACTTCTCTGAGGTACAGCTCCACGTGCTTCTCTGAAGGCAACACAGAGTGAGGGAGGGAGAGAGAGACAGGTGTAAAACACCGTGACTATTTTTCGTTTGACATGACTTGCTTGTCCAAAAGCTCGAAGCACTTCTCTGTAGGGATTCTGGAAGGGCGGCCATAGGGGAGGGAACCTTTCAATCAATCAGTGTGTCTGTCTGAGTCAACAAACGATCGTTCCTTCACAAATTTTCTGACACAATGTGTCGTCTTGATTTCGGAGCGAAACATGGGCAAGCATCTCGGCCTCTTACGTTCCTTCTTTAACCGGGTGGGCTACAGGCATCCTCACCTGCTCATTTTGCAACCTCCCGCCATCTATGGTCTTTCCCTCTTCTCCTAATCAAAACGTCTTGCAGCAGCAACTCATCGTCAAGATCTCTTTTTTTGGCTGTGCAGACGTCTTCTTGTTTTCTCTTCCCACACTCTCTTCTCCTCTTAACCCTCTCGTGCAGACGGACCTTCCTTCTCCTCCTGATCATGGAATGCATCGTTGAGCTCCTCACAGTGCTTTGCGATCTTCCGCCCTGTCTCCGCAGACGTTCCTAGGGAGGAGGACAGAGTCGGGTAGGCGTACTGAAGAAGCACCACCTTCCCCACAAGCTGCGGGTACCGGTTCAGAAGAGTCCGAAGTCCCTCTAGTTTCAGATCTATGCCTGCCATGCGCTCACACCTGAACAAGAGAAAACAGGAACAGATGGAGAGGGAAACTGGCACTGACATGCAAGCCCTCACGAATCACCAACAGGGACTCGACGTACGGCAACGCAGAGAGAGGAAGGGGAAAGAAGAAAAACACAAATCAACAAGCCGTTTTCGATGTGCTACATTTTGGGGAGCGACTACCTGACTGCTTGAAATGAAGCCAAGCCAACACGTATCTACTCGCTGAAAGAATGCAAGTTGCATTCCTTGCCAGACCCACCTGTCGACAGAGGCAAAAATGAATTTTCCCGCGTGGCGTCTCCGGATGTTCCGCGCCAGCTGGAAGGTCTCCTCTTGTGCACAGATGGCGCCACAGATATCGGCAGCCTGCAAACAAGTGAGCACTCACACCTCATGGTTTCACTTAGCCGGCAGCCACCGCACCCCTTGCAAGGTTCCTTCCACAACCACCCAAACATGCATGCATACTGCCAACTTGTCACCACAGCAAGACGACTGAATGAGGGCAGACGGAAAACCAAGAGAGCAGCGAGAGAGGGAATCCGTCAACCTGCATTATAAGTGGCAGAAGGAGAAAGGGTCACACACCGATCCAATTCCACACCTCACCTGTATATGGACATGAGCCACGCGCACTGCCACTGTGCGGCCCGAATATTCGACCCCGATGAACCCCCCCATTTTCATTTGGTGGTCGAGCCCCAGAAGCCTCTTGCAGGAGACCAGAAAGTGCCGGGCGTATTCAAAGAAGTGGAACCCCACCAAGTCGGCACAGAGAATGCCTCGAAGAAGCTGCATCAGAAGAACATGCATGAAGAAAGAGAAATCT
This sequence comes from Chromera velia, assembly GCA_018398765.1. Taxonomy (NCBI): domain Eukaryota; family Chromeraceae; genus Chromera; species Chromera velia. The sequence continues at coordinate 25,083 of JAHBMJ010005946.1, read as the reverse complement.
CCTCAAGAAAGTAGATATGGATAGAGGGGCGAAATACAAAAAAGAAAGCCCCCCCCCCGAAGATACACCACTTGCATGTAGATCCGGACTGCCGTGCTGGATGTCATATCAGGAAAAGATTCGGAAGTCCATGCAGGTTCCAATCACTCTGCATCCATGGATTTCAATCGTCTTTCCCGCTCTACCTCAATATTGATTGATGTTGCAGCCAGGAAGGAAGACTTGCCTCCAGAAGAACCCAACAAACCTGCCTTCCCACCTTCCGTCATAAAAGCAAAGGTGGACCCCGGGAAAAAAATACGCACACCGGCGGTCTATCTCCCCGCCCTTTTCTCATGCTCGGATTCTTCCAACTCGACTCACTAACGCTCACAAAGAAACATGTGTGTGTGTGTGTGTGTGTGTGTGTGTGTGTGTGTGTGTGTGTGTAAAAAGAGAGAGAGAGAGAGAGAGAATGTCTCTCCCAGTCTGACGGACCTCGTCCCTGACAGGCAGAGTGCGGAAGATTTCGGAGGACGGGAAGGGGACGTGGAGGAACAGCCCGACGTTGGCCTTCCGGATGCGGCGAGAGATCAGTTGGGGCACAAGGAGAAGTGGATAGTCCTGCAGAGAACCCATGCAAAGGACAAACGTGCCTGCCATTACAGCAATGGGTCGGAATCATGCTCCTCCCTCATGGAGACCCCTTCTACACAGGGAGGCGGTGTCAAAAGTCTTGAGAGGAGAGGGTGCTGGTCGTTGTGACCCTCGGAAAAGCTCAGAGCAGTTGTGTTGAATCGGGTTGAGTTGCTCTTCTGTTACACGAGTGTGTGTGTGAAATGTGGATGTGCATGGGAAGTTTCCATTCGCCAGTCGCGTGCACCTGAAGTCACTAACACTCGCACAGACGCCCTCCGCTGTCCTGGCTGACGGACTGACTTGCACGAAGATCAAATCGTTCTCGTGTGCGTGGGGTGCCAGAGAATCTGCGAACAGTTTGTTGATGCTCTGGTAGGCAGACCACTTTGCGTTGTCGAAAGCCTCCCGAGACCTGAAAGAACAGACGGAGGGAGGGGCGGGGTTCTTACAGCTCGCGTGGAAGTGCAGGCAATCGACGGATTTCTCAAAATGAACACTGAAAGAGACATGAACAGGCAGAAAATGGAAACACCCGTAGAGAAAAAAGGGAAAACATAAAGCAGAAAAGATGAAACGACAGAGGCATTGAAGACAAATAGGCTGATTGAGGAAAGTCAGAGAGACACAGAGAAGCACAAAAGAAAGAGCAACAGGTGCTACATGGTCAGCAGAGCCTCCCGATTCAGGGATGGGATGAAGGCCAAAAAGAGGAAGGAAAAGGCAGGCAGGCAACAGAGATGAGAACAGACAGATAGAGTAGGCGCAACTCACTGTGTATCCATGGTCAGCACGTTGTGGAAGAGCGGCCACAGGCACCTGCAAGGACCACACACACACACACACACACACAGAGAGAGAGAGAGAGAGAGAGAGAGAGAGGGATTGCAAAAGGAAGCAAAACAGATACACGTGCCTCTACAGGCAAACAACAATCCAGTCACAAGTAAAGCAACGAAAAAAAATAGGAATCTCCTACGACACAGGCAGAAAGGGAAACACACTTCCTTCTTCAGCCGAGCCGAGGATGCCCAAGCAACCTGCAGTCCCTCCCCCAGCAGGAGGAGAGCGAGACTGGGTCGGAAATGAGAGAGAGAGAAGCGAAAGGATGTGGTATCAACTATCTAGAATAAAGATAAACCTCGTATACAGCTAAATCGCCATGCACACACATACACACTCCAAATGAATGAACAAACGAGGAAGGGACTCTCCCTCCCTCATCCCCCCAGAGAGATTCCAAACCGATGAATCGTTCAAGCACTTACGTACCCTCTGAGAAAGGAGAGGAACTGATCGAACTGCTTCTTGTCAGGAGGAAACACCCCCACACAGCCCATCTTCTCAAGAGCGGAGGCTGCCTCTGCCTTGTCGCTCTCAGTCGTACAATGGACACCGGGAAACCCGACAAACTTCACAGGCACCCGCACGCGGTCCCGCAATCCAAACAGGGTTGACAACAGAGAGAACTGCAGCCATTTATTTTCAGCAAAAGAATCATTAGAAATTTTGTATGAAAAGAAAAGGGTTGATAACAGAGAGAACTGCAGCCAGCCAGCAGGAAAGACGTCAGCCAAACGAATTCAATCAATCAGTCTGCGGGGTGATGCAACAACCACTCCATCCTGCCACTCAGCGTATGCTTCCCTCCCTGTCCATATGCCCGTCTACCTGCTCCCCAGCTCGCTACCGGGCTTCCTGGCTGACCGATTGCCTGACCACTTTTCTGAGAAGGTTCCTCGTCTGATTCATTGACTCGCGAACTGCATGGCTAGCTGGCTGATGTGAATGATTGAAGAACCGGCTCAGAAAGAGAAACAGCAAATAACTGACCGACTGACTGACTGACCGACCTTTGATACGATGGGGGTGAATTCGTTTCTATCATTTCGTCGTAACTGCACAGGCAACTCTAGTGAAAGGACCCAGAGCGTGTCGTTCCATCCCACAGACACCCCCTCCATCCCCATTCTCTTCAGGGCGTCGAGCTTCATCTCCGTTGCCTCCCTCTGCCTTTCTGCAGTGGTCGGCTCCCGAGATTGTCTCGCAGAAGCAGAAGACGGGGGGACGTTCAGGGGGGCAGACGGGGCTCTGAATGGCCCCGCTGCCTCGTGGGATTCCGACGAGATCGTGCGGTTGATCCCGAACCAGGAAGCTCCGTGGCTGTGACGGGATCTGTGGTTGGTCCTGAAGGCGCCGCCGTCATCCTCCACAGTCAGCTCTTCTCCTGCACGGATGCATAGATGGACGAAAAGATGGGTGAATGCGTCAATCAAAGGAAAGCGGACAGACAGGAAGGCAGATCAACAGAGAGGTGAGGCCGGAAGCGAGAGAGTGAGAGGAGGAGGTATGGGGGGGGTAGGGCACGTATGGAGATGCTCTGGGAAGCAATTGAAACGGAAGCCATACGAGCGCTAGAAGAGAAAGCTTTCTTTGAATACGCTTCCCGACACTTTTGAAAGCTGTAAACAAAGGTCCCGTCTCTACGCACTCCCCCCCCTTCAGTTTATCAGACTAACCAGTCGGTCTCAGTTCCCTATTCGTCCCATCCTCCCATCGGATGACGTTACCGGCTTCATCAACGACCACATACTTGTATAATATCAGAGCTTTCAAAGGAAGAAGAACGGGTGTGCTGCTGTACCAACAAGGATACCTGCAGGGGCGCACAGAGACGGGAAAGATGTAGATGGACTTCGAAAGGCTTTTGCACACTCAGCACCTCGTGTGATGGACCCTTTCCCCTCATGTCTAACTGTTCCAACTCTATACAGGCTTGCTTCGGCAGAAAGCTGAAGTGTACAAATGTGCAGCCTACGAACGGACTGACAGATCAGGACTTGTGGTGAGTTGATGAGCTTTGGAGACATCCCAATTGCCTGCAAAGATGAGGGACACAGACCCACGCAGTGAACGTTTAACTGAATCAAGATGGGAACAAAATCAATGCGTAAACGGGGTTCTGCATCTTCAGTTGGCCAGTCAGCCTGCCGCCCACCAACCTAATCGTGGATGAGAGCCACAGACCCGCACACGTTGCTCGGGCTCGATTCTAAACAGCGCACGAAAAAAGACTTTTGTCTTCACTGAACTCCGCCGCGGTCTCGGCAAAGTTGGCTCCTCCAACTCGGTCGTCATACCTTGCACCGGTCGTTCGGCACTGGTTTCCTGCTCCCACTCCACTTCTTGGTCAAGAGACTACAGACAAGAAGATCATAGAAGAGGTCCCCTGTTGTTGAAGGGGGTCCTTTGAAAGTCAAGGAAAAACATTTTTCGTGCAGCAACCGTCCAGTTCAGTTACACTTCCTCCATGCAACTGAGAGAACACTCAAGAGTGCAATGCAATGTGCAAACACACATCGCTTTCTGCCCGTCAACCTCTTATTGAGCGTTTTTGAAGATGTTCCAATATTAGCTAGGATCTAGGCTATAGGGTACTAGCTCTCTTAAATGCCCCCGGAAACACCCGCTACCCGCAAAATCGTGCGAAGTAACTGTGTTTTTTTCGCTTTTCCGGGTCTCTCGCACATGCAGCTTGGAGGAGACGGCACAAATCCTTACGATTCTTTATTAATAAAACACGAGCGCGCAGCGCGCGCCGAAGAGTTTCGGACTACGTATACATAATGCGGCTTAACGGTACTTAACAGAGATGAACGGAGTATAGAGGCGTACACAAACTTATATTTTATGAATTCTGACGATTCGGCTTCCCAAACAGTCTTGAAACAGACTGAATTACGAATCAATTTTTAAAAATGTAAGGCGTTGATAGTTAGACAGTGTGAAGTTCTGATAATCATACTCTATAAAAATCTAACTAAAAATAATCAAAAGATTTATCCCTTTTCTGTCAGTAAGCCTAAGTAAGCCTCATCCACTACCAAATTATACCAAATACAACCAAATTATTGTGTTATATTATGTTACTTAAATTAAAATTTACTTAATTTTCTTTAAAATTTGTTGGGGCTACTGAGAAGTTAGCGTATAGATTGACACGGATAGAGATGGATAACTTCAATAACAAATGACCCTAGCAAATAACCTCTCACATAAAGTTATACAGACTCTCCCTTATAATAAAATTAAACAAAATGAAATTAAAAATTTCATATTTCATGATTTTTCTTTAAAGATACATTAATTAACTATATCTTATACAATTATACTGTGACTGACACTAATTGTCATCTCTTCATAATTGTTGCACTCATGGTGGTTCAATGGTTCCTTGTAGCATAAATTATAGCTTTGTGGATAATACAAGCCTGTACAGTGTTTCATTCTACAAAAGAATACCTTGTCTGCTCATCTGTGTGTGCAATGCGTGAAGAGAGCCAGGAGCGCAACAGAGACTCCCAAAACATGAAGATGGATCATGGCCGATTATTAGGCAAAGCTCCCCTACCCACATGCGCAGCAGCGTGCAAAGAGGAAAAGAAGTCTTGGAAGTTGAGGGTCCCTTTCTCACGGCACGGCAGACCCTTCATCGCGTGGCTTCTTGTATCGATCTACCCTTTCCTTCAGCACGCTACCTCCTCATCCCTCACTTTCCCTGAGCAGCAAAGACAAGCCGCACATGCAGGTGGGTGAAAGAGGGAGGGAACGGCTTCAGAAAGTCTTGGGGAGAGGGGGGGGAAAGGGCACTACTCCTTCCGCCACTGATACATGCCTCCATCTCTTTCCGGCTCCCCCTCTCCCTCCTGCCCCTCTTTTGTCTCGAAAGTTCGACAGACGGATAAGCGATTCAGAAGAGATTTGTCTTCTTCATTATTCGAAGAAACTCATCCTCGTTGATCTCTCCATCGCCGTCTCTGTCGGCCTCGTCGATCATCTGAACCAACAAAAAGAGGATGGGAGGGAGGACACGGTGAGAAGCAGGGGGGGCGATGACTTAGAGAGAGACAGCACATTTCATTCAGTGATTGCTTCACATCATCAGAAAGAGGACACCGGAAACAAAGAAAACCCTGGAATGGATGAAAGACTCAGAACGGAAGAAAAGTCACGAAAGCCAAAACGGAGCGCAAGGTCCTAGGAGAATATGGAGAAAATGACACGGAAGGAATCAAGACAGCGAGGAAAAGGCATACACTTCGGCAAAAAAAAAATCCCTTTTTCCTCCCGTCGTTCCTCCCTGCCTGGTTCTTCTCCTAAGAGGCTACACTTCTTCGTGTGAAGTTTTCTGCTCGGGCATTGAGGTACATGGTCTCCTCATTCACTCACTCACTCACTCACTCACTTCTTGTAGTTCCTCGTCGGTCATGTTCTCTCCCAATTCCTTCGCCACCCTCTTCAGATTCTGCAACCAAATGAAGGAAAGGGGGGGGGAAAGGAAACGGGAAGAAAGAGAAAATGTACGCACGGGCACGGGGCAGAACTCATTGATCAGGCAGAAGATGCATTCATTCGTTAACATCCTTTGACCCCCTCCTTCCTCCCAGCATCTCTATCGGCTCCAAGGAAGTTAGCGTGAAGGGTGCAGACGGAAAGTGAAAGATCCAGACAGAGGAAACCAGGAAAGTCTCCCCCTTCCCAATCTCCCTCGCCAGAAAGAACAGGCGATAAGAAAGGGAACGAGAAAGCGCCGTCAGAGACAAACACGCATTCTACACGACAACTCCCTCACGCCCACTCACACAGAAGGAGAGGAGTTTCTCTACCGACCTTGAAGGTGATGCGTCCCGTCTCGTCGTCATCAAAGAGACGAAAGGCCTTCAGGATTTCCTCACGAGGGTCTCTTTCGCTCTGCACACACACACACACACAGAGAGAGAGAGAGAGAGAGAAACAGAGAGAGAGAGAGAGAGAGAGGTGCACATACACATGCAGACGCAAACAGACACATACAGATAGACACACACACACTCACATGCATGTGTGTATATACATCTAGATACATATACCTGAAAGCATTGAGCAGCGTTACAGCACACACACACACACACACGCACACACGCACACACACACACACACACACACAAGGAACGAACGGACGGGAAATCACGGAGGGATGGTTTGCCTTTCTAAGTCTTGTTCTTGAGTCTTTGGCTCTCCTTCCTTCAACCACCCCCTGTGCCTTCTCCCTTTGTTTTTCGTCGGCTGAGGTCCTGAACACGTTCGAAGATGCAAACACACAGACTGAAAGAGCCACAGAGAGACGCCAGCCTGGAGGACTGACTGACTGACCATCTTGACGGTCATCATATCGAGAAATTCGTTGAAGTCGATCGTGCCTGACCCGTCCTTGTCGATGTCCGCGATCATCTTCCGGACCTGCACAGGGGAGGGAATGCATCGGCCACGTAGGCACAAGGCGTGTGAGAGAAACAGGCAGACAAACGCAGTGAAACGGAAATTTGGAGAGACTTGAATCAACGACCGACATGTCGCCTGGTCAGTGTGCTCGTCAATGACAAGTACCGCTTCCGCTTCTCTCTCCACTGACCTCCTCTTTCTTCGGTTCAAATCCCAGCGCTCGCATCGCAACTTTCAGCTCCTTTGCGTCGATTGTGCCTGAGAAGGTTCAAGAAAGAAGAACGCATGCAAACATGAGAACAGTTGGAGATAGCGAGCTGGAGCAGTCCCACAAGCTGATGGGTCGAGAAATAAGGAGGAACGCTGCGAAGACGGACGGTATTTCCCCCCTTTGTTGTCCCCAAACTGCTGGGCCGGGAAAGACACTTCAGAGCAGAACAATTCTATGAAACCCGCAATTGAACAATTGGAAATCACGGACACTGACGCAATCGGACGGCTGCCGGCGTTGCCAGGTGGCAGTATCTTTTTTCCAAAGCTTCTTTGCACACGGATTCGCACTTCAACACCCTGCTCCTGAGGGGAAGAGAGAGATGGATGGAAGAAAGGCGGGTTTGAGAGACTGACCAGATCCATCTGTGTCAAAGAGGTCGAAGGCTTCCTTTACTTCCTGCTTTTGCTCCTCTGTAAGCTCCATGCGCTTCCCCCTCCCACCTCTTCCTGCGGCTGCCGGCTTTCCACGTTGCTGCACGGAGGTTGAAGGGTTGCAAGGCGTGAGCTGGTCTTTTTGCGCGACTTCCAAGAACCACGGAAAGTGATACCAGCCCATCAGATCATGAGGACAGAAATCAATCTTAGCACTGAAATAATCAGACTGTTGTTCTCCAATACACTGACCATTTTGCTGACAAGTCCCGGTGGTCTCTTGTGGTGTTCTCTCTGCAAGCGCCGGAGGGGAGACGAAAAGGGGTGAAGAAGATATTGAGGCAGAAAGAGCGTAACCTGAATTTTGGAAACCTTCCTTCACACAGGCCGCTGGTCGGCGACTTACTCGTGCGCCTGCGGTGCACTTGCCCCTCTTTCACAAAGCAGAAGCTGGAGCAGCTGGGTCGTCTTCTGAAGACTGAGGCTTTTTCTGCGAATCGATACCAGAGGGATCGAGAGACGAATCAGGAGTCCTCCAAACCGACTCAACCAGAAAAGAAGATTACTGTACTCGAGGGCTGGGGAACTCTATTTGCTGAAGAGTCTGTTGGTTGCGGAACGAGATCAGGAGTGGATGTCGGTGTGAAGAGTCAATTGTGGTATCTGACGGCATTGATCGAAAAGAGATGGTTCGAAAGAAGATGTTCGATCGAAGCATTTCGAATTAAGCGAAGTGTTGCTTCAACAAATCCTGCTTCGTGGACGCCGGCCCCCGCGGGGGCGGACCCGCGCGCGTCCCGCGGGACGATCAACTCCGGACGTCTACTTCCGTATACTTCCGTTGTCTGTGACTGCCGGTATATATCTCTGAAGTTTCGGAATTTGAAACTGTTTCGATCTCTGTTCTTCACTCCCTTTCTCATTAATACCGGGTTCCAATTCGTTTGACACCTTGCTCCGCCCTCACTGTCAGACTTGTGTGGAGTTGAATTGTTGAAAAAGTGACTCTATTCTCCCGTCTCCGGTGCTTCAACGCCAATTCCACCCTGACTGCGGCCCATTCACACAGAATGTCGGAAACCGTGTCTGATGTCCTCAAGAATGTCGAGAATTTCGAAGAAGCAGTCTTTCGCTTTGCCCATTCCATCCGGCACAAAAGGCAGGTTCTTACAAAGGTGATGTGTAAGAATCTCGGCATTGACGCGAGCTCTTCCTCTGCACCCCTCCCTCCACAGTTTTTGTCGGAGACTGCATCCCCTCGGTTGGTCTCTGCGCGAAACAGTCTCCGAGAATTGACAAGCACAGCGCTGCGCATCCTCAAGAGGGGATTGCACGCGCAGCTTGACCAGATGCTGAGCGCTTGCTTCCAAATCGATCTGAAACGTCTCTACCGCTCGGGGGTAGGCGGGGTCATCCGTTCTTTCAAGCCTGTGGGCGCCGAGCCGCTCAATATGCTCCTTGATTCCTTCGCGCAGAGCGGGGAGACTCAGACTCTACTCGACGATCTGGCCATTTTCATGAAAGCTGGGGCAGATATGGACGGTTTGGTGAGTGGCAAGAGCGCCCTCATTCGTGCCATCTATGCCAACAGTTTACAAGCTGTGACGATGCTGGCGGAAGAGGGTGCAAATCTAGAGACAAAAAGCAAAGAAGATCGCCACGAGGGCACCACAGCTCTGCATTGTGCGTGTTATGAATTGCACCCCGAGTTGGTTGAATTTCTTGTCGGCCAAGGGGCAAACGTGAACGCATTGGACAACCAGCACCGGTCGCCCCTTGCATATGCCGTGTTCAAAGGATCGATGGAGATTTCCACGTTTCTCCTTGAGAGGCGTGCTGATCTGCACACGCAGAACAGTGTGGGTTGCACTCTTCTGCACCAAGCAGCGATCGGAAACCGCAGGGAGATAGCAGAAATGCTCCTAGACAGGGGGTTGGAAGTCGACGTGAGCGATTCGCGGATGAGGAGGCCCCTCCTCTTCACCGCAGTCTATCATCCCGAGGACAGCAGAATTCATGACAACGTCGAAGTTGCAGAGTTCCTTCTCGACCGTGGAGCCGACCCTAATCTTGTTGGGCAGGGAGGACTTACGATTGCGATGAAAGCCGCGATGTTAGGTTGTGTGAATGTCCTCAAACTTGTCATCAGCCGTGGTGTAGATGTGCACGCGACAAGCGAGGCTGGGAGAAACGCTCTCCACTACGCTGCTTCCTGGCCCAAAGACGAGCACGGTTTCCGTCTTTCCCATCAGATATTCCCCCAAAATAGCAAGCGAGAGATAGCAGAGTTTCTGGTTTCGCGCGGGGTCAATACCTCTGCGCCGGATGCCCTTGGAAACACAGCGAGTCGGTTGGCACGACGAGAGGGAATCGAAGCAGGCTCGCCGTTGAGGGTGTTTTTGAATCAACAAGAGGGGGGAGAAGGAAATGAGAATGGTGAGGAGGACCAATGGCATCCGCCGCTGGATATGGAACAAATGGTGGAACTTTCTGAATACGAAGGAGATTCCGAATAAATTTCAATTCCAAATAAAAACCAAAATAAAAAGCGAGGGATTGTGGACTCGCAGCCTTGAGTCAGAGGGAGTGACAGAAGCTCTTGGCTTAGCTCCGGCAGGGAGATGAAACTTTTTTCGTTTTTGTCAACGTCTAATCTTTTTTTTTTTTAATCACTATGCTTCGCCTATAGTAGTAGTTATAAGAAAAACCGTTGGTAAAAACATTTTTAAGACTCTTCTAAACTAAGTGAAGACTACTAGTGATGATGATGATGATGATTATTGAGGGTTAAATCCTAGATTTAGCGACGCCAAATCCTAAGCTACTAGCAAGGCTTTGAAGACAACCCAGAGCACACATTCATGGGGGAGGGGGATGAGGAAGCCTGCATGCCAATCGGATCGATTCGCCTCAACTTGCCTTATCGATAGAATGGACCTTCTTGAGACAGTTGGCTATAGCTTTGGAACCGCTCCTAGGCAGAATTGTGCACAACAGCAACACCATATCCTTCATTTTTTTCTTATTATCAGAAGTGCCCCTCCTGGTTGCACCTGCAACGCGTTGTACGATCTGTATTCTTATATCAATGGGCGCTTTCTGCTTCGCAATTTTGTACAGTTCTTTCAGCCTGTTCCGTTCCCTTTCTGTATCCTTACATTCCGTCAGAACATGAACCTCATCTTTGATCACACGCGAGGGGGACAAACATTTATCGCACAGCCGTTCTGGTTGGGTTCTATCTATATCCCCCCCTGTGAGAGCCCTGAAAAGCATACGGAAGCCTGTGGAGGACTGCAACAGACTCTTTGGCAGAGGTTCAATACTGCACTCTATTATTTCACTTCTCAGACACCATTTCCTTTCACTCAGAAGGTGTATGGCCAAACGCTGTCTGGACGGATTCTCTGATTAGAAAAGGGAGAGATTCGTAAGGTCGGGAAAAATTCTGTTTCTGTCTCTAACGTTTCTAGTTTCTTCTTTCAACCAGTCGGACAGCCAGGCACCCTCTACAATCTTTTTTGCCGCCCTTTTCCTTCTACCCTTGCCCTTCCCTTTAAACTTGTCCCCCACCGTGCTTGGCAATGGAAGCCACAAAAGGGAGCAATCTAATAGAACGGCCAGCCATTTTACTGTCTTAACGAAGGGTTCACACAAGCCAGCCAAGCACTCATTCCACACTGCCCAGGGTAGAGCACGGTTGATCAATTTGATACATTGGATGAAGCCCCCACTCAACTTACTAAGTAGAGAACTGAATGGCTCGAGAGAGAGAGAGAGAAGGGAAGGCGAAACAAAGGAGTGATGGGAGAGACCAAAACAACATCGAATAAAATATAACTGTAATGCATCGAGGCAGACAATATCTGTCTTTCTCAGCGGGATCGTTTCCAGTCCATACAGCACGACTGGCAGCCAGAGGGCCTTAAACAAAATAATTTTAGAAAAGGGAGAAATAAAGCCTAGAGAAGAGAGAGTACCAAACATAGCCCCCAAAGCCTTCTCTGCCGCCTCAATACGGGCTTCGACTGTCTTGCTAAGGTCCCCGCCCTCAAAAACCCAGTTGTCCAAATACTTATATTTACTCACCGCTTCCACTGGTCTGCCTTCATAAAGAAAAGGGGTCCGGGGCATTAGGTCGGGGTGGGGGGAGGAGAGACGCATAACTTTTGTCTTCTTTAAATTCGCCTTCAGGCCGTGCTCTTTACAATAGTCCTCGAGGCAAGACAGGCGTTTCTGTAAGTCAGAAGCACTGTGAGTAAACAGAACAAGGTCATCAGCGTATCCGATGCTTTCGATTAAAACGTTAGACAGTCTGACAGGAGTCTCTCTATCAGTACCCCCAGCCTAGCTTTGATTCCTGTTTTTATTATCAGAGCTGACAGACTTATGCAGATTGTTGATGAAAAGAAGAAAGAGGAGAGGAGAGAGAGGATCGCCTTGTTTTACTCCTCCGCCTTCTGGAAAGCATTCTGTTGCCCCATCCACCCGAGCCTTCACCTGACTATACATCGAATGAATCATCCAAACATTGGCTTGGCTTACTCCTTCCTCCCTGAGCCTCTCTAACATTTTGACCCGAGGAACTGTATCAAACGCCTTGTTAAAATCAACAAACGTGGCAATCAGAGGGCTTTTCTTCTTTTTAGAGCTGAGAATTAACGAAGACAGAGCAGCGAAGGCCTCCTTTGTCCCTACTCCCTGTCTGAAGCCGAACTGCCTTTCGTCAATTTTTACCTCCATCCTGATCTTTGAGTCCATCAATAAAGTAAAAATCTTACCCAGAAGCCCCACAATGTGGATCGGGCGCCATTCGTTACAGTCAAAACTCGGCAGACCCTTGGAGACGGGAGCAATGCGCAATACATTCTAGCGTTCAGGCCAAAAAGAAAAAAGGTGAAATAAATTGAAAAAGACAAAGAGCAGCAAGCGGGAGAGAGGAGAAAAACCAAAACATAACGAGAGGTGATAGGGGCTAACCCCATCTAAACCCAGCGCCTTCTTTGGGTCAATTCCTTTCAGTTTTTCCTCAATCATGTATATAGAGAAGGCGAGCTGAGAAGGAGGGGGGAAGGCCAGACGAACAGGTGCAGGCGGAAGACCAGGACCGTCGAAGACCCCTGCCCAGAACTGAGTGAAAAAAGATGCAGCGGGTTTATTATCCCCTCCCCTCTGTGTTTTGATTTTCCTATTTCATTGCCAAACTTTTGAGGGGTCAACTGCTGCTTCTCTAGCTAGTCTCTCTGCTGTCTGTTGCTCGAGCTTACTCCTTTTTGCTGCAAACAGTCGAGCTCTTTCCCTTCTTAGTTTGACACATTCTTTTCGCAGAGGGTGGGAAGGGTTTGGGACATGTTTTGCCTTTTCCTCTGCCTCCTTCACCTTTAAATGTATCAGGCGGTATTGTGGGTCCCACCAAGCCTGACGGGTGCTCTGCTTTCTCCCAGACTGTCTTCTCTTCTTGGATGCCTTTCCTCCGTCTACCACTGCACCCTCTTTGCTGTCTGCAAGTAAATTAAATCATAAATCTTGTCGTAAGTAATGTTTTAGCAAATGTTAGAATTGTTTTACATGCATTTTATATTTATACATATACATACATATATATATATATATATATATATATATATATTTCGCATCTCTGAGAAACCTGTCATCAATGATACCCTAAATGATAGCATTAATATGGCTTGTGATAGAACGTCTTGGCACGGTCTTGCCTTGATAATAGACTTGATCCATCTCAGGCAGCAGGCTGCTCAAAAATTCTCCGTACATGAATTTCCGAAGAAGGAACCCCTGTGACTGGACAGCTGCACGAAAATGCGGATACACACTAGAATGTTTACATGGTCACTCGCTCACTCACACTCATACTCACATTCATATTCATGTATATTCATGCTCTGTCTCACTCACTCACTCACTCACTCACACACACACACACACACACAGAGAGAGAGAGAGAGAGACTCACACTCACTCACTCACTTACTCACTCCTTCACTTGCACACGCACACGCACGCAGAGAGAGAGAGAGAGAGAGAGAGAGAGAGAGAGAAAGAATCTCCACACATTGAACCGTTGCCCACTAATCCACCCACATGTCTCCCTGCACCTATTCCCAACATCCACCCACGTACATTATTTTGCCATTGACATATCAGAAGCAGGAAACTGAGCGACAAGAAAAACATAGAGACATAGAAGCAGACAGAAATCAGGAGGGAAAGTAAGTAAGTAAGGAAGGAAAGAAAGAAAGAAAGAAAGAAAGAAACAAAGAAACAAAGAAACAAGGAAACAAGGAAACAAAGAAAGAAAGAAAGAAAGAAAGGATGGACTCCGGAGCTCCCCATCTCTTCTTCAGACCACCTTCAGCCGTGCCATGCATAAAGAAGGAGGCAAGACGGGTCAAATAGCAAATCCGTCTACAAGTCTGCCAAGAACGTAATCCATCTTTCCCTCCTCTCCTAGCACGCAACATTTGCCGACCGTTCATGCTCCCGAACAAAAGGAACAATGCAGGAGTAGCAGAAGACGAAGCCAGAAGACACACACGCAGCCTGCAGAGTTGTTGGAAGAAGCACAAATGCGCATATGCACATACACTCACTCACACAGACATTCACAGATCTAGACACACACACACACACACACACACACACACACACACGAATACACACGAATACACACAAATACACACACATACACACACATACACGCAGAGAGAGAG
>JAHBMJ010005946.1:0-10529 GCA_018398765.1 Chromera velia | reverse complement strand
GGGGGGGGGGGGGCACACAGACATGCAGACAGACAAACAGTTGCGATGCTGTCTCCATCCTTTCCACCGACGGTCATGTGAAAAGAAAAAACACGGGTGATGGACGGACGGATGGATGAGCTAAGGAGAAGGAAGTCCAAAACAAACAAATCAGATTTAGATCAGAGCCAGGCACCATTTCTGTCTCAGCCTGTCTGCCTGTCTGCATCTAAACCCCCTTTCTTCGCCGGGTATCTACGAAGTTTGCCTGCGTGTATGAATTCTCTGCGGACTTCTCTGATACTTATCTTGCTTTTTGACTTGGCTTCCAGTGGAAAGGAGTCCTTCAACAAAGCGGGACAGTGCGTTGACGCGGACAGACCGACTGACGGACCGATTGGCTGACTGACAGACTACACGTTTTTTTTTTTCCTGACAGAATGACTGACTGACTGACCGGATTTGCTCTCGGTCTGTGGCACAAAGGACAGAGTCGTGGGTCTGCGGGGGGGTACACGTCAGGGGCCGGCGGGACGTCCTCGTCTTCCCCTTCTGCTCCTGCTTCTGCCCTGCTTGGGTCTGATTCAGTTAGAGCTCCTGATGGATCTTGAGATCTTCGGTGCGAATCTGTAATTTGGGGCCGTGGCCTCTTGGGGGGTGGTGGCGGCTCCATTCGCTTCTGGGGTTGCAGTTGCGCTTCAGCCTGATAGTACCACTCGAGAAGCCTCAGGCCGTAGATCCCTGCATGATTGATTGATTGATTGATTGATTGATTGATTGATTGATGGATTGATTGATCGATTGATTGATTGATTGACTGACTGACTGACTGACTAATAGATTGATTGATTGATTGATGGATTGATTGATTGATTGATTGATTACAGACAGGCAAGGAGGCAGGGAGGCAAGAAGGAAGGAAGAAATGAGGGTGGTGGATGTGGGTAGAGAGGAGGGAAAGGGAAGTGAAGGACTAACCAAATGGGTGGGGTTGTTCATGCAGGGTGAAGAAGAATGGTGTGACGTACGAAACGGGTTCGCACAGTGAGTGGTCGCAGGGAGAAACAGTGAGCCACGAAAGAAGTCATTTCGGGAGAAAGATGAAAAAAAAAAAGCCTGGAGGAAGAAATGAGTGCTTTTACAAATTATGTTGACGGCGACCATCTCAAGTAGACAGGTGGAATTTTGTCATTTCCCAACTTTTCTTTGCTGCTTTCGGCCAATTTCCTGCCTGCGTCCCCTGCTCGACTGTCAGTTTTGTTCGTCCTGAAGTGCTTCCTCATTCATCTGTTTTTTTTTGTTTTGCAAGTCTTTATCTCTCTCTCTCTCTCTCTCTCTCTCTCTCTCTCTCGTCTGAATCAATCTAGTCTTAGTCTCCTTTCTCCTCTCGCCTTCCCTTCATGCAAATGATGTGAACCTGCTTAGACACATCTTGCCTTTCAATCTTCCCCCTGGCCCACTCACCTCCTAGGGCTGCCCATTTGAGCGAAGTACCCACTCCCCGTGCGGTCGCTCCCAGAACCCTTTCCCAAAACGGCAGAGAAGCCGCGGCAGCAGCACTGGCTGCGATCATCTCAGGACTCTCTGACGAAGAGGGAGGCGCCCTCCTGCTCATTCCAACGGACAGAAGAGCAGTGGGCGAAAGAAGAAAGTCGACGCGAAAAATTGGGTATGAACACAAGACCCGAGCCACAGAACCAACGAGCCTGTCTTGCGTCAAGCCCAAGAGAGAGAGACGCCATGCACAACGGAAATAACGCAACGATGCCGACACAACTGCGGACGGTTCAAGACTGCTGATCTGGGATGGTGCCTGCCTGACTATGTCGTTGTGCACCTGCGTGTGTGAACCCGAAGGGTTGTGTGTGTGTGTGTGTGTGTGTGTGTGTGAGCGAGAAAGAGAGAGATCGTGCGTCTGAGGGCATGAGAGCTTATTTGGTGCTGGGTGTTCTTCTGGCTGCCCACCCAGACTTCAAAAAAGAACTTCGAAGGCGAAAAAAAAAAAAAACAGACCTGAGGACGAGACTAAGACAGTGAAGGTGCGGGGACCAGTGGGGGAATCTGATGGGATCCAGTAGGAAAAGGAGTTGGTAGGCGGCACACACGCCTTGGTGTCCTGCGTGTACCCAGGGGAACCCCTTCACAAGGAAGAGACGCCAGGCCCTCCAGGTCTTCTCTCTCCACCCCCGCTCCTCCCCATCAGGCTCTTCTTCGTCCCCCCCCCGCAGAGACGTTTCTGCAACGGCGGCCTGGTGCCATTCGTGGAGACGGGCCTTCAAGAGAGGCAGGCCGACGACGAAGAAGACAGAAAGGAGTAGGCGAGGAAGGCTCAAGGGGCGACCCACCCGCATAGCCAATGCGCGCAGCTGCAACCAAGATGCAAGCATGCACCCAGGTAGGTCGGTATATGTATAAACGAGCTCGCCCGCAAAAGGCCCCGAAAGGAAACACCAGAAAAAACTACAGAGCAGGGCAGGCAACCTGATGACGCGATTGACGGCAAGTCAAGAACTTCCGAGCTACTTTACGCACGTATGGGCATGCCAAGACCGAGCTATCTGATAGGCGAATGTTGCTGCCAAATGGACTGACGGACAGACACGAAGTTGATTGAAGCGAAGGACTAGAAAAGAAAACCATCTCAATGAGCCAGGGCCATGAGTGATAACGCTCATGAATCAATCCCTAAACTCACTGACTTGCTCCATCTTTCGCGCCTCGTCCTCATCCGGACCATCCTCGCGATCCGCTTGAAGTTTTGAAAGACCCCCTTTTGGCTGTTTCGTCTTCCCACCAGTCAACGTGAACAGGGCAAACAGATGCCGCACCCCTCCAGTAAGTGCCCGTTTCACGCTCTCAACCCCTCCACCTCCACCCCCTCCTTGCTTTGCTGTGTGGAGCAACACTTGACGCGGAAGGACTTCTCTTCTGACTTCATAGAAGTATTCTGAGAAAGAACCCTGCACAGCATGGAATGTGTTTCAATCAACAGACAGGCAGACTGCAAGTTCTCGCGCTTCCTACTCTTTAGGTTTTCGCTTCTGCCCTCTGACTCGTAAAGTCAAAAGCAAGACGTATGTATGCAGGCAAGCAGGCAAGTACACGGTCGAAGAGGGCGACAGAAAGCCCGAGAAATTGGTTGTGAATAAGTCGGCCGTTGTCGATTCACAAAAGGGAAACGAGAGAGGGCCAGCAATGATCAATCAAACCATTGGAGGAACCACGAGGAACCCAAAACTTCCAGCAGATCGATGCACGTGCCCGCGTCAAAGAAAAGGAAAGCACATGCCGGGAGTACCCAAACACCGCCTCGGAGGGAGTACCCAAACACCGCCTCCCTCCCTCCCTCCCACCCCTCTCCCTTCCCCTTGCAACCTGATTGTTGTGTAGAAAGTGCAGTTCCGTGCACCCCAGCAGGACCCAGAAGTACCATTCCCACTTCGACAGACGAGGGCTCCACTCAGGATACCTGCATGCACGCGAGGGGACAAGAGGGGGGCTGAAGGAATGGGGAGGGAACCCAGGGCATTTGCGAGAGGTACGAGAAGGGAAAGTTCCCGCAAAAGAAAAACAAAATCGTCGAGCGCATCAAATCAAATGAGGCCCTGCAGAGGTCGAGAAAGTCGGGGGTTCAGGGGAGTAATGGAGCAGGAGAGAAGAAATGGAATTTCTGAAAGCAAGAGATACATGGGGGCGTAAGAGCATGGGGGTTTGGACAGAAGACCTGCACAGCGTGCCCCCTATCAACCACGTGAAAGGGTGCCGAGCTCACCTATCAGCCAAGACGTTCACCACAAAGCGAACTGCGGGATGAAGTCCCGCCAGAAGTTTTTCTTGAGCGAGCAACTCGAAGAAGGAAGGGGCTCCTCCCGTACTCGCATACAGACTTGTGATGAAAGTTCGAGCGTCCATACTTTCTTAGACCTGCCGGGTCTTACCCCTTTGGAAACTGTGCCCAAAACCCTTCAGAGAAAACACTTTCTGCCTTTCTAGTTTTCACACCAGCTGTAACTCAGAAACATAGAAGCATTACTTTGCATTTAGACGGCAGATCACAATGACCTCAGTGACTCACTCAGTCGACGGACCAGACCAGCTTCCGGTTTGAGGACACGTACTACTTTCGCACGTCTGGTGTTCATAACATTGAGCCTCCTTTTCAGAACCTCTTGATGCAGTCGCCATCATGTAAGCACCAATCAGATCTGGAAAAAGCTAGCGGCCAAGACTGTACTGTCCATCGGACCGTGTAAGCATCATGCAATTATGGCCGCTTTCAACAGCGACTTCACGGTACTGATGAATACTGATGACACGTAGTCTACGTAGACCGTCTCCGAGAGAAGCTGACGTCAAAGAACACAACTGCATGTCTCGAGTGGGCTGGGTCGAGCTAACGGCATGAGCCGGCCGGGGCATAGCGTCTGGCCCTTCCTTGCATGGGGACCGACCAAATTAAATGGACGCGCCCGAAAAGGCCGAAATGACCTGCAGGGGGGATTGGCGTCTGCATGGTCCTTCCTTGGGGACCGACCAAAATGGACGCCCCAAAAGGCCGGAGCGGCTGACCGAGCTAAAACATCGCTCGGCAGATCAGCCCTTGTGTATCGCTCTGAAAAGCAGTGAGAACCTAATCTGACTGCTCTTAATCGATGGACTCCTGAGTTCTGCTTTTCCGAAGATGCACCACTCTACCTGCGTACAGCGAAGGTGTCGGGTGCCCAAAAGTCGAAGACAAATCCCAGCCTGTCACCGAGACTCGGACCTGCATTCAAGGTAGATCGAGCATTCTGTCTCCGCATTGGAGGTGCATGCAGTGAGAGACAGGATCTTCATAACGAGGCGCCATGAAATCGTCTCAGGTTTTTGGTATCTGACTTCGTGTCCGGGCGTGCGTCGGTCGTTTGGTACCTCTCCATGCACCCACACGCCTACACCAGACTGCTCCGCAGTGACGCGTCCGGTCTCTCTGACGTCGCCGGGGCCTTCCTTCAGATTGCTGATGAATTGATCAACAGAGAGAGCACGGTTGTCCCCGGTGCGGTTGGTGGAGACACTTTGAAGACTCCCACTGAGGCCTCAGGGGACTCTTCTATGAGTGAGGGCCCCGGCCTCGAACCAGAGAGAACCACGGCCGGGGCCCTAGGTGCTTCTTCTGCCCAGGACTTTCTTCAGTCGGAATACTGCGGTGTAACACTGGTACGTCTACTTTTCTCCCTGTGTCGCCCTCGTCCCATTTCTTCCTCACACGTTATCGTGCATCCTCCGAGTGCCTGCCTCTTTCGGCCGCTACCTCCTCTCTGACTCTCTTCTGACCCCCAACTCATTTTTTTTTTCTTTTATCCTTATTTGTCTCCATGTGTTCGCCCTGCAATCCTCCCCTCTTCTCGCGTACGAGGATTCTGTTCTGAAGCTTGGGTCTCCCTCATTCCACCGGTTCTCAAGATTTTTCCCTGCACGTAATTTTGGCAATGTCTCTTCCTGTCTCTTTTTCCCCACGGCACCGCCTCCTTCCTTCACGAGGATTTGGTTTGCTGGAAATTTTACGTCATGGTAGTTTTGTTTTGCGCGTGCAGCGAGTTTATTTTTGTTGCTTCGGAAGTAGACCGGCCTTTTGTAGGGGCCCTCGAGAGAAGATTCAACTTTTTTCTGGTATCGTTCTGTCTGTCTGACTGAAGGTTTGCGTCCCCTTCCGTGTGGCTTATGGGGTTTGGTGGACGAGTTGAATCCCTTTTCTGTTTTCGTCACGTGTATGTTAGCTCTGTCTTTTTTTGTTGTTGCGTGACTCACCCCATACTCCTTTTTTCTCCTCTTCCGCTTTTTTCCCTCCCTTTGCAGGACGGAGTCACGGAGAGACACGCTGCCATCCAGACAGACGACTGCATCATTGAGAGGTAAGCGCATAAGCACAAAAAAAAGAATCACACAGATGAGGGCTGTCATTTATAGTTCCAAACGCATCATCGAAAAGAAAATGTGAGACACGAAAGAGCCGCATGCGAAAAAAACAAAAAAAGAAACTTTCCACAGCGGTCCTGTGGACTTATGAGATCCTACTCCATGGGTTTTTTCATTTACGCCTGGTCTGATTGATGCGTGAATGTATGCAGCGGCATTGTGCTCTTTTACGTCTTGTTCTTGGTTCTCCTGACACTCCGATGGCTTGAGCTCCGTGTGGTCGCTCTTTCGAGCCCTCCTGCAAGGTCCGTCAGTCGGTTGGCCTGTGTATGCTTATCTGTTTATCTGTCTCTCTTTCTTTTTCTCTGCGTGTGTGTGAGAGAGAGAGAGAGTGTGTGAGTGAGTGTCTGTGTCTGTGTCTGTGCGTGTACGTGGCTGCATCTTTCTTTTTTGTCTCCACCCTTTCTTATCACCACGTCTTTTTACCCCCTTTTCGCTCTGTCCCTTTCTTATTCACTTCTTTAAAGCACCCGTCTCAGGGTGTGAGCTTTACGTTATCCGTTCGTCAGACCAGATTTGTTTCCGAAGAAAACGCGCACTGTGAGTGTGTCTGTGAGTTTGATAGCCAAGTTCGGACGCCAGAAGCAAAGAGAATTGTGCTTCGCAACACTTCATGACGTCCGGACTACCTCGGTGCGGCAGAGAGAGGGTGAGAATCCTTTGCTCTTCCTTTCTCTGTTTTCCTGCCCTCTCACACTCGCTTTGCATCTCTCCATTTCAACATGAATCCGATGGAACACCCTCCTTCCATCCTTCCTGTCTCTGTCTTCCCACCTTAATTTGAATTGATTTGATTGCAGGGCCCCCCCCGTCCACCAAGCCAAGAAGGTCTGCACCTGGCTGTGCTTCGCCCTCTCTGCCGCCTTGACAGCTGCCCTGCTACTCGGCGCCAGCCACCGGAAAGTCTACGTGGACCTCAGCTGGGGTCTGCACTGCATCGTCTGGGTCGGTCGGTCAGTCAGTCAGTCAGTCCGTCAGTCAGTCAGTCAGTCAGTCAGTCAGTCAGTCCGTCCGTCCGTCCGTCCGTCCGTCAGTCAGTCAGTCAGTCAGTCAGTTGGAGAGATTAAAGTGGGATTTTTGAACTCACACGTCGAAAAGACAAATCGTGCAAGCATATGAGTGCTTAACTTGGTCCAGCTTTACCTACTCTGAGTGAGGTTGTGAGTCACACAGCCAGGGGCGCGGTGTGAGTTGAAGTGGGTGGAGACAACGCACCTTAAGAAGGAGATAGAAGCCGGCTGCCTTTGTTACCTCAAATATTCACAAATGGCATTGGCCACCCTGCTTCTCTGACTGTCGACGGGGACGAGAATCAGATCAATCCCTTTTCCCTCTCCGAAGGCAGGACGAGAACGATGGAGGGAGAATCAGATCAATCCCTTTTCCCTCTCCGAAGGCAGGCACGCAGGCAGACAGGATGATGCGTATGCAAGTAAAGTGCTTTGGGAAGAGTTTGGGTCCATCTGTGTGTTGTCCTGTCTGTGTATTAATTTTATGGTTGAATGCGTGCCTGCTTGCAGGCCTTCTCTGCTGTAATCTTCTCGATGGAGTACAGCAGGTCGGTCAGGGAGGGAACCTACAGACCTGGGGGGGATGAGGAGAGGGAATTTGGAATACAGATAGTGCGCCTCTCTTCCTTCCTTCCTTCCTTCTCGATTACTCCCTTTCTTTCGGCCCGCTCTGCTCCCCCCCCCCCGCCCATCCATTCGCTTCCACGTCAATTAATGAATGCTCCGTCCATCCTTCCTTCTCCACGCTGTCTGTCTTTATCTGGAAGGAAAAGGAAAGGAAGGCGCGCTCTCTCTCTCTCATATGATTCCCGCCTGACTGTCTGACTGACTGACGCCCGTTCTTCCCTCTTCTTCTTCCCTCATTTTTTTCCTGCTGTTTTGTTGATGCAACCAACGTCAACTGGTTGTCGTCCTTTTTGCTTCTGCCTGCAATGATGGGCATTCATTATCAAGTCTGTCTGCTGATTCTCTCATCTGATCGAGTCCTCTTCACATCTGCACACGCACAAGCACGCGGCTCCCCCCCCCCCACCTGCAGATTTCTTCCCCAGTCGTGGAGCTGCCTGAGGTCCTTTTGGCTTGCCACAGCCGTGGAGGGCGCTGTCAGATTTGTGTGGGCGATTTGTGCTCGGAATGAATTGGACAAGGCTTGGATTGAGCCCATCCACATCTGGCTGCCCTCCTCTGCTGGCAATTGGGTTTGTGCAACTGTTGCCCTCGGCCTGTTCCTCTATTCATGCCTGGGGGTAGGTTGCGGGAAGGGGAGGGGGCTCAGGAGACGGACTCAAAATCGTCTGTAAATTCTTGTCTTGTCTTGTTTTGTGCTGTGATCCTTCACCTGAATTGCACCTCGAGTCACTCAAGGCAATCGATTGAGGGGGATAGAATACAAATTCGTTCACTTACTTGCCCTCCACAAAGTCACTCACTCCTTCACACTCGCTGCCCTCGCTCGCTTGTGTTCTGTCCCCCATTTCTTTCTTGCTCTAGTTGTCTCCTGTGCACTTGGTGATTGCGTTAACTCTCTGTGATCCCGAATACGCGCACGCCTGCATGCATGCATGGGTTTGTGCATTGCAGGTGATTTTGGCCTGTCTCTCTTTCATCCAGCCCATTGACGTTCCTCTTGAGCTCCTCCCTTACATCCACAGGCTGATGGTGGCGGGATCGGTGAGGCGCTTGTTGGTTTTGTTTCTTTTTGTTTTTTTGCCTCCTCTTTTTCTTGCCTTTCAGACGGTTCCGTGGAAGGATACGAGCTGAGCAACACATTCGATCCGCAGGGGGGCGGGTGAGAGTTGGCAGATGGGGACTCAGTTTGACGCTGAAAAACTTTTCCATCTTGGGTTTCAGCGTGTAGTAGGGTGGTCTGCGTTACTACCCGAAAGTCTATCAGTCGTGTGTATTGTCAGTGTCGAGCACTCTGCATCTGGCACCTGATGTTTGTCTCTGCCCTGCTGTTTTGTTCATGCAGGTGAATCTGACCAGCCCTCAACGACAGAGGCACGGGCAGCATGGGTGGAGGAGCAACGAGCGGGACTTCGCACCTGCGTCGGGGGGGATGACAGAAAGGGACAGGGGGGACAGTTTAGAGACGGTCTCTCGTCGTCTGGAGACGGTGGGTGAGGGCTCTGTGGTGGACCTGGTATCGAACCTGAAGGAGCCCCCCTTTCTGGAACCCGGTATCAGCCACGTGGTGCTTGTGCAGGAACAGCAACGCAGGCGTGTCCATGCAGAGTTCAAACTGGATGTCAGACTGATGTCGCCAGGAACTGAAGTGTTCAGATGGGGAGCAAGGAAACGGTAGGTCGGTCAGTTAGCTCAGAACGAAAAGGAAGTCAGGCATGCAGGCATGCGATCTTGAGATGGTGCATGGTCCCGGTCTGTTGATGGCATGAAGTCGCGGTCTTTTGGCAGGCTGTCATAGAGGGAGGAACGGTGGACTGACTGCCCGTGCGAACCTTTTTTTTTTCTGCCCA
Organism: Chromera velia; assembly: GCA_018398765.1. NCBI lineage: Eukaryota > Chromeraceae > Chromera > Chromera velia. Next base: position 1,105 of record JAHBMJ010005946.1, on the reverse strand, counting down.
CACGTCTGTTCGTTAGGACGGTCGTTTCAGTGGGGCGGGTCCTGGTTGTTGCCGTATTTGAATTGAAGTCTTTCTTTCTTCCCTTACTCGTTCACGAACCCAAAGAAATGAGCGAATGGATGAGTGACCGTGCAGGTACCAAAACTTTGCGGAAATGCACGTGAGAGTCCTTCAAGTCTTCGCCTCCCTTCGGTGAGTCTCGAAGAGAACAAATCTAGAGAAGGAAGGAAAACTCTTTGCGTATGCAGTCGATCGAAAAAGAAAGGACACCCTTGTTGGCTCTCTTTAACAAGTAAGGTCCAAATTTTGGACGTATTACTTCAACAGAGAGGCGAAGCGACCGACAGAAAGAAAGACAGAGACAACAACGGAAAAACGATATTTTGGCCGAGGCTCCCTTTTTTGTCGGAGCTTTTCTCTCTTCACAGTCCTCTGTTCTGCTGTCCCGTCCTTCCCTGTCCATCATCACCCTTGATTTCTGCTGTTCTCCCGCAGCTACCCGAGCCTCTTCCCCCACGTGCCGCAACTGCCTCCCAAGGCCCCCTTTGTGCCCAACCCACTCGACCCCAACTTTTTGGAGGACAGACGGAAGGGACTCGACGCGTACCTCTCTCAGCTCTGCAGGTCAGTTGCTGAGTCGGCCCGCATGTAGGATTGCAAGGGTCCCTTTGGAGTACTTTGGAGTAGCGAAAAGGGGAAAAATGGGAAGTCCACAATCTGTTTCTTTTGGCCGAGCTGTGTGACATCTTGTGTCCCCAATCTGAAGCAAAAACAAAATCGGCTCGATTAGCCATGAAGACTAACAGCTTTGCCCTTTGGGACCAAGAACACATCCATTCAACACCTTTTGGTCCCAACAGGGCTGCTCTGCGTGCCAGCTGTCGCCTTTTTGACAAAGTAGTTGTCCCATTAGGCAGAATTGTGTGCAACTGTTGTTTCAACACCGTTTGGTCCCAACAGGGCTGCTCTGTGTGCCAGCTGTCGCCTTTTTGACAAAGTAGTTGTCCCATTAGGCAGAATTGTGTGCAACTGTTGTTTCAACACCGTTTGGTCCCAACAGGGCTGCTCTGCGTGCCAGCTGTCGCCTTTTTGACCAAGTAGCTGT